>JAIVFH010000371.1:0-24040 GCA_025765595.1 Obelidium mucronatum
GGGAATTGTTTTCAGCTCTTGTTTCACGCAAATGCTGCGGTTACCTCGTTTCCTCTTGAGTCAAATTCATGGAAACAAGTGAATCAGGCGATAACAGCTTCTTTTATCCGGAAGACGACAGCAGCATCCTGCGTCAATCCATTAATAAAAAAGGGGAGTCTCTGGAGATCGACAAATTGATCGTCGATACTACTTTATGCCTGTTGATAAGGAGCCTTCTCATCTTTGGATTGCGGCATTTGGAAGCAATGGGGCTAAAAACTGCTGGTGCGGAAAATGCTTATCCAATCAGCCAAGCAAGCTGGGACTCAGGCTGTGGATTCTCGAAGGGGCATCTCTGGGTGTGGAGCGTGGATCGAACGACAATTTTGGAGTTATGGTTCGCTTTGGAGGTTTGAAAATGTCAAGAACGGCATTCAAACAAGGTCCAAATCCAGCTTGGAATGAAGAGTTCTTTTTTGAGTATGGTCATTTTATCCTACCGTGACATGACTTCCCAACTAACTGTTTTCTCGTAGGAATGTAACATCCTGTACTCATTCCATACGATTATCAGTTAATTCTGGATTGAACTTGGATAATGGAGATTCTGAACTTGGATATATATTTTTCTCGCTTAACTCAATGAGTTTGGAAAGAAGAGTTGAAAATGTGGTATGTAAATTTTCCATTTGCCGATTCGCGCATTTATCAAAGCGATCAAAGATAAATCTTGTGGCACCTAATTCGGGTGGCCAAGAAAAGACAAGCAGTCAACCATCAATCAAAGTAGCCTATCTCCTGACGGTGAGCTTTCATATAACATCAGCGGATTATTAAGCAATGAAAAAAAAAATTTCAGACAAGTCAATCTCTTCCAATGGACTCATATCAAGAGCTTATCACCATGCTATCTGTTCCCCCTCTGGAAGCTTTCCAGTTCTTGAGCGCCACTCTTCCTCATGACCACCGAGATGAATTCTACGACAGTTATTTAAACCTATTAATGGCCTTATCAACACCAATTTTACCCGCGCTTACATGCTTGATTGATCGAGAAATATCAACCACGGATGATCCCAATATCTTATTCCGAGGGAACTCTGTCCTCACAAAAATGCTTGAGCGCTTCATGCGGGTAGTTGGATCAGACTATGTAAAGGAAACACTGCAAGAGCCCATTGGGAATATAGTGCAAAACGGCTGGACTTATGAAATCGATCCAAATCGGATACATGTTTCAGAGGGTATGGATCCTGCAGAGGTATTGGAGCAGAATTGGAAAAAACTATTGCATCAAGTCGGAATAATATGGTCGGCCATCGATTGCTCTGTGGATATGTGCCCAATGTTGGTGATTGCGTTTCACTTTTGATGTACCAACTAAACTCTTTCAAATAGAGCCTTGAAAGTCATATTCTCACGCATGAAAGCTTCGCTGAAGAAGAAATACGCTGAAGAAAAGTTCCAACAAATCGGGATCAGTGGGTTTATTTTCTTGAGGCTCTTCTGTGTTGCTATTTTGGCTGTGAGTTTCCTAATTGAGATTTTTTCGATCTTGCATTTCTTTGTTAACCATCATTTTCTAGCCTAAGCGGTTTGGCATTGTAGCTCAAGATCCGGATGCTCCAACATTGCGAACATTAACACTAATAACGAAAATCATGCAGCATTTGGCCAACTTCAGTCAGTTTGGTGCCAAAGAGCGGCATATGGAGTATTCAAATGAATGGATAAACTCCAATGCAACTGACATGAAAACATTTATCAATGACATTGCAGTAAGATTCCCATCCACATATTCAATCATTTTCGTTCTCAAAACTTACACACCGAAATTAAAAATAGTCTTTGCCTCCAAACACCGAACTCCCATCTCTATCTCATTTGCGAACTACAGACCCACATACTCTTGTATCCACTATGCATCGCTTTTTATCAACTCAAACATCGGTGTTTTCCAACTCCCCAAATGCCGCATCCCCAATTTGCAAGTCAATACTCGCAGCAATCGATAAACTAGACTCTGAGCTGGAACAGCTATCTCGAAAGCTTTTGGCAGAGAATCAAATAGCCCAACAAAAATACGAATCAAACATCAGGCTACGATCACCCCAAGTGAACCCCCCGAAACGCCCTTCATCCGCCGTAGAAACCACTGATAAAAATATCGAGGCGCTACTACTCCCCGTGCAGCGACTTTCTGAAACTCAACGGTCGAAAACGCGGTCACAACCAACAATATCAAGCCTCAAAGGAATATCATCACCTGCGTCTTCAATAAAACAGCCTGTACCCGTGTTTGTAAGCCGACCCAGCATCAAGTCTCCCATACTACGACAGGGAACCACAACATCACCACAAAAGCCCACCGAGAAATCATCCAAATCCAACAGCGAACGTACAAGTGAATCAACTAATAACAATCGTGCCTCCGTGTTTTCCAAAAATCGAATGTCAATGAGTGCTGAATGTTTAGTCGACGCCAAATACGAAGACCGGATTCCACCTATTATGCCAGTTGTATCCACAGTGTATTACACGAATAAGCCACCTGATTTTGGCGATGTGCATGAGTCTCCTTTAGTATCTAGTGCGGTTCAACAGTCGCCGAATACAGGCACACCCACTGGACAGCGGGTGGGACAAACTCCGGACCAGCAAAAACAAGGAATTAGTGGATTCATGAATCGCTTCAAAGGTTCTGATGCACCAGTCGTAACGAAAACTGGTTCTGCCAGAGATGGGCTGTCAAACGATGCTTCGCCAACAACAACCGCAGCGGAAGAGAAGCAGTTTACATTCATGACTCTTATCGGTGGTGGGACGGGGAAAAAGCATAATCATGTGTCTGGTGCAACAGCGGCAGCAACAACTGTTGCATCATTTCCACGAACAGGAGCATTATATGGTAAAAGCTCTGAAGATTCTGCAAAGAGGAGCAAGGATGAAAATCAAAGTGATGAAAAGAAAGATAGCACAAAAGTTCTCTAGAAAAGGACCAAACCAAAAGTCAAAAGTTTTATATTTACTTATTTACGCGTTTTTCATTACAAATAAAAAAAATTAAATTAATAGATGTAATAAGTTGAAAAGCGCTTTAATTTTCAAAGCCTTGCAGGTTCTATTTACGCGAATGGTCTCCATGATTGTCGTCGCTGCCAACCACAGTACCTTGCTGCCACTCCGTCATCAGGAAGAAAAATCCCCTTTTAATGTTCCAGACAGCAACTTTTTTTGATTGAGATTTGATTGCATGAGGTGTCTTCATGGGCAACGCGTTGCAAGTTGCCTCAATGCTCATAAAACAGGAAAGTGAACGAGTGGTAGACTTGTGGCATTTTGGGGCGTTAATCACCAGGAATAGTTGAAAAGGGAGTGGCGGCGGTAGTTGCCGACGGTGGAGTTGCAAGGGTTGGTGAGATCAGTGAAGGGGTTCTGGCGATGTCGATTTTTTTCAAATGAATAATTCGTAGGTCACTAAATCCAATCATAGTCAGACAAAGATGTCAGAGGAGCCACAGAACCCTTCTTGGTGGTTTGAAACAGCTAATCTGATGGAAGAAGAAACTCCGGAATACCGGCAATATCATCATACAGCTCATGGACATCATCCTTCATAAATCGACTTTTGCTGACAGCACAAAAGCCAATTTGTGCTCCGGTGAAAAGAAAAAGCCATCACGCTCTCGTCAATTGGCTTCGGTTGGGATATGACGAACGAAGACTTGAAAGTGATGATCTTTGCGGTACAGACCGCGCCTTGCCGGCGTCAAATTCTGACTTTCGAAGTAGGTACTGTCTGTAAATGCCTTTCTTTTGTTTTTAACGTCTTTAGAAGTGTCATGAAACAAAGTTCCCTTAGCAATAAATCGATATTCTGAAGACAAATCAGTCAGATATATAAAGCCAAAAGAAAAAAGAAATTCTTGCAACCTTCGGTTTTTAAAACAGTTTTTGAGTCCCTGATCACGTCATCAAAGCTTAACGGAATCTTCTCGTTGCTTTTCTCATAGACATCAAGCGTTCTCCTTCCAAGTACTTCATTCCATTCCTGCTTATCATTGAATTTCCAGATTTCAATCTTTTCAAGTTCTGGGATGAATATGTTGAACTGCTTTCTTGGGACTACGATGAGAAGTAAATAACCAGCAAGGACCAGCTCCGAGGAAAACTCGGCCACATCGAGACACCCCTCGGTCTTGACTGGCACAGAGTCCCCTGTTCCAATGCTGACCCAAATAACAGTCGGGACAGCGGTTGACACTGGCTGATTGTTTTGCATTTCATAAAATACAATCTACTGCATACACATGTGTAAAATTAATCTAAAAATCTGCATACACTGCCAGACAGTGGCTTCACTTGTTTGATTGTCGTTGAAGCGGTATAGTGCTTTTTGCTTGAAATCGAAAAAAAGGTGTACAAATAAAGTTTTATGTGACATTTTGCGCCATCGCTGCCACTGACCAACCACTAGTCCAATCATGCCCGCAGTGCCTGCCCTAGGTTGGTAATATGCATTCCCACCGATTTCTGCTTCGATTGACACTGATTAAAGTACTGATTAAAGTCTTGCCATAACATCTGTTGGAATAACACAACAACATACATCAAAAAATGGTTTATTAAAGCTTCGAAGGTACATCCAAAACTCGAATCACCGGGCTAAAAGCTCGCCCAAGAAGCGAAGCAGCACGCGCTTCCCCACACGCCCACTGAAATTGTCCACTTTCTGAAACAGCAATAACCCCACCACCCGCCACATACCCTTCCCGATTCACTTCCAAGCTCTTCAAGTCGTACAGGTAATTCACCATGATCCCAAAACTCTGTTCAATCCCCTTTTCAGAGGTATCACCCATCCAATTCAGTTGATATACACAGGCCCCGTTTCGGATATGGAAATTAGCGACAGGGTCCAAGGCCATTGTACGTTTCTTTTCAAGAAGAAGGTATAGCGAACAGAGGCGCATCAGGATTGGTTCAAGAATTTGTTGGACGTGAAGCGGCCATGACGTTTGTGGGGTTGCAAGAAGGATCTGTTTTTTTTACGTTCAGAGTTTAACTCAAAAAAGTTCCATGGATGTGTTTTTTTGGTTCAGTTTTACCTTTAAACTCAAAATCCCGTTCACATCCGCCGCTTCTTCAGCCCCACCAGGATTCAATGAATTCAGGGCTTGTTTAATTTCGCCTATTTCATGGGGCAGCAGCAGTCGGTGTATATTTCCCGACGTCGCTGATGATTCTGATTCATCAACTTCCAAATTCATTCGCGTGTCAAGCCAATTTCGGAATCCAGGAATAGGTGACAACGTTGTAAAAGTTTTTATATGCGGGAGTTTGGATTGTATTTCCTTCACAGCACGTTTTATAAGTCTAAGTGACAAAAAAAAAAGAGGTTCAGCTCCAGGTACACACACCAACAAACAAAAAAAAACTCCTTACAAATGCCCCAAATCAATTCCAGAAAGCCCCTTCTGCGGTGAAGAAATGGTATAGAATATCGCAACGCTTGCATCTTGCGGTCGTATTTTGGGCGGATGATGGATAATAGGGTTGATGGATTGTTGAATTTCATTTTCAAATGACACCTTTTTTTGTGTTTCAAGATCATTTTAGGGTCTTGGACGTGTTTTGTTTTTTGGTGGCGGTCAGGGTTACGTTACATACATGTATGAATGCAAGTGGTTCCAGCGGCATGGCTTTGTGGAAGAAGGCATAACACGCCCGACCCGGCAAAAGCCGCTCTTTTAACGCATCCCAAGACGGAACAGCATGAACAGCTTCATACTTGATTATCTATTTGCAACAACCCAAACAGGGGGGGAGAAAGAGGGTTAATATTCTTGAACAATCGATAAAAGAAACACAAAATAAGAAAACCAAAAAAAAAAAAAAAAAAAAAAAAAAAAAAAAACCTTTTCCAACACTTCCGCTGGAGAGCTCCACGTGATCCTTTCCAAATCCAAAAAGCTGATTCCAAACCAATCCTGCATTTTCCTCTTCAAAAGCTCGTTCATGTGCTTCAAGTCGGGATCTGCATTGCTTTTGGGTAAAACGCTCTGTTTTTGTAATAGTAGTGTTTTTTAGAATTTTATACAAAAAAAAAAAATAGCAACAGAAACGAAATAAAAACAAAATAAAATACCAGCAAGTCTTCCCGCATCTTCACAATAAACCGCATCCCCCCCGGGTGTTGGTAGATTTGAGTGAAAAAGCCCAGGAACCGTGGCTCCAAGGCATCGCGCAACTCTTGCTCCCACTTTGATACATTTTTTTCCTTCCTTGTTCTCGCGTTTTTGAGGGCGTCCGATTTCGTGAGGATGAGTTCGTGGTCAGGACCTAGTGGGGTTCAACAATCAAGAACGATTACCGCTTTGAATGAAAAAAAAAAAAAAAATTACCAAATTCTTTTGCAAGGACCTTGAGGAATATCGTTCTCCCTGCCTTTTTTCGAAAGAAACCGAACAAGTCAAAAAAAAAACTGGGTTTGACGGAAATCAAAAAAAAAAAAAAAAAACCTTATCCAGTCGTTGGTAAAAGTCTGCACATTTGAATCCATTCAATTTACGCGAAACGTCTCCATGATCGTCGCCGCCGCCGCCACTTGGAGAAGACAAGCCCCCCTTCAACGCTCCAGCCAACAACCGCTTCGATTCAGATTCGATTTCATGAGGAGTCTTCATTGGCAACGCGTGGAGATCAAACTTGTAATCTTGAAAAACAAAAAAGAAATTAAAATTAAATCGGGTTGTTGTCACAATGACCAAAAACAAATTTACCAGGGTCTTTATCCGTCCGCATAATATCCTCCCAATATTTATCAAACGGCAAAGTCTCCGCAGTTTCGAGTTGTTTCGAGTAGTGTTTTGTGGTAGAGTCCAAGTGTTGGCTGATCTGTGCCTTGATGTTGTGTCCAGCGTAGCCTCGCTTTTTGTTGCCGTTGTTGATTGTCATGATGAATGCGTTGTTGTTGATCTTGTTGAATAGCAATGCAGTTTGTCGTTTGAGGAGTGTTAATCGTGGCGGTGGCATGATGGGTTGGTTTTTTTTATATGCTTTTTATTTTTAAAGTGCGCTGGATGATTCGGAATCACGGAAGAATACCAGGAAGAAATATTTAAAAATATCGAATGATAAACCAAAAAAACAACAACGGAGTAACAGCAAAATACAACGTGGAAGAAGAGGGAAAAAAAAAGACTCTCCCCTATTTTCCACCAAAGATTCCTAACCCTTTCAAATTTGAAAAGAGTGATGAATCACGCTTCAGTTCCACAACTGGCGGAAGAGGTGGCGCATCACCATCAGGAATAGAGGGTCGATGGTGATTCCGTGTAGATAGTTGGGCAACTGTAATATCACTATTGTTCCCTCCCAATGCATTGCTCATCCAAGATGGAATCAAGCGGGAGAGTGAACGAGCCGCCAGCTCAGGCGGGAGACTTGTGAAGGATGGGGACGGCGAATCCCCAAGAGTAGTTGAAAACGGTGTGGCAGCGGTAGTTGGTGATGGTGGAGTTGAAGGGGTCGGTGACGTCAGTGAAGGGGATGTGCCCGTGTGTTGTTCGTGGCGATGAGCCGACATTGTGATTCGAAGTACGTCCATTATTTCGGGGGAAGGTTTTGATAACTTGATATACTATATATTCCTATACTTTTTTTAGTTTTCGTTTCTTATGTAATCTTCATTGTGGGAGCTTACAGTTTTTAAAGAGAGACAGTGTTGTGGCTGATGGAGAGCGATCCTACTTCACGACCAACGTGGGAGCCTGATTTAGAGCACAGGACAAAGTAGTTCATAAACAAGCAAGAGGGGAAAGCTGCGGAGGGGGACTGGCGGGGCAGCTCTGATGGTCAACTTTGCTTTGCACTGGGATTCAAGTGGCGCAAAGAGATAGAGAGACGACGAGCTGACGACTGGGGCAGAGTATCAGAGCAGCTGAGCTTGTTTTGTGTTCTCGAAGCGCTTCAAGCTGAGTATCTGCTTTCTGTAGGAAAGAAGTTTGGGGGAAGAATCTCAATGATTCAGAATAAATTCCAATCGACCCACATCACTTCTTTTATTGCTTTCATAACTGCAATCCATCATCTCTTTCAAAAAGTTTGATTAATACCGCCTGTGTTTTGTATTGCAGGTTAGGGTTATTGATGGGATTGAAAGTGGATGAAAGTGGAAGATGGACGCTGAATGAAAGTACTTTGCTATATATCGGTGGAGATTACGCTCGTACCTCGCTCCATGTAGAAACTGACGAAAGCAATAGGATTCCGCCTTCGGCAGAAATGAACGCCTTCGGCGATGGTTCGGCGATAAGATTCAAGGTGTAGAAATAAGAAGAAAGGAGGAATACACCGCCTATCGGCGGTACACAAGGAAGAAAAAAGAGCAAAATACCGCCTATCGGCTATCGGCGGTACACGAAGAAAGAAGAAAAAGGAAAATACCGCCTTCGGCGGTACACGAAAAAAAAAAAAAAAAAAACTATAAATTTATACCTATACATTATCGCATATACTTTTTGCGGTGGTAAGGAATAAGTCTCCTCAATAATTTCGCCTGTTGGGCATTTGAGGTACGACGTTGACGTTTGCTTCGAGACTTCCAAGATCTGTTTTTGCGATTCAAGTGAGAAGTTCCAGCCTGAGCACGTTTAAAGACAGGCCCTCGATTGGAACTTGGTGATTTGATGAGCCATCTTTGGAAAAAGAGGTGTGTGTGTTCAGTTCAAATCAGGAAAAAAAACTCAAAACAAACTCAAAAGATCCAAAAAAATCACCTTGACAGAGCTCCACGATGGTTTTTAAGTTTATAATGCTTTCCCTTTCTTTTACTTGCGACTTTGACTGGTGTGGAGGAGAGGATGCATGTCAGTCCAGTGTGAAGGATCAAAAGCACACACCGTACCTTGGTTACGGAGTTGTACGGGCTTTAACTTCTTTTTCTTTGTTCCTGCATTTCCTCTCGCCTGGGAGATGTTTGCTACCGCTTGTGACAGTCGGGGTGGTTGGAGGATTGATGAGAACTTTGAGTTGACTGCAGGGTTGATTGATGCGGGAGCTGTTGATCGCAGGGCAAGCATCGAGAAGGCGCGGGTCAGCGGCGCTGTGACTCGCAGCGACTGGCGTACAAGAGCAAACATTTGTCTCTCTTTTCTTTTTTCTTTTTTAATTTATTTTTATTCCACCTTTTATTTAACTACATGACACTTGGACTGCCCTTGGCGATCCAGGCGCTGCTCCCGGCGTCGGCGCCGACCGTGGCAGCGATGCTGCGCGCGCATGACGTGTGTTCGCGCTGCGTGCTGCGGGTGCTTGGGGTGCGCAAGCTCGGACTGTTTGTGTCGATTGAAGAGACTTCTCAGGAGACTCCTAAGGAGACTCCTAAGGAGACTTCTCCGAACAACAACGAAACAACTCCGAAGAAACACTGCCCCGCGTGCCTCGGGCTGCTCTCTTGCGCCAGCGTCGGCGGCGCCGTGTCGACGCTGCGCGCGCAGTTTGCCGCCGAGCAGTGGGCGGCCGGCGGCGCCGCCGACTTCCTCGCGGCCGTGCGCGTGCCCGTGCAGCTGGCCGCGCGCGCCCACGCCGTGGCGCTGCTCGTCGACGCCGCCGCCCCCGCCGCAAACTGCGCCCGCGTGCTGCCGCGCGACCCGAAACGCTTCGATCTCAGCGCGGACTCCGACTCCGAAAAGAACAAGCCCGCGATCAAGCCCGTCGTGCACACGGACCCCGTCGACGGCGAGCTGTTCACCCTCACTGACGCCCAGATCGAAGTCAAGGATGTCCTGCGCATGCTCATCAGCCACCACTTTGCCCTGGCCGCTGGCATCCCCTTCAACCCAAACTCGGCCTTCTCAGTCGAAATTGGCTTTGACCACCCCGAAACAGAATCCGACTTTGACTTTATGCAATCCATCCCGAAATGCAATCTCGATGTCAAACGGAAACGGAAACGCGTCAGAGAAGGCTCCGTTTGGCGTAAAATGAAGGAAGATGAACCAGGTGCTATTCGTACAGAAGGCGCTACTTGGAATCATGTTTTGAATGCTTCGTTGGCTTTGAGTTACCAGGAATTGCTGGACTACAAGTTTTTGCCTTTTAAACCAATCAAATCTCCTGCCGTTTTGGCTGAACATCGTTTTCTTCATTCTTCGCTTTGGATTGCTGGTGTGTATCTATCCATCGGTTCTACCGTTTTATCGCCGAAGGCGATGTTCTACCGCCGAAGGCGGTGTTTTATCGCCGTTGTATCGCCGAAGGCGATGTTTCTTTTTTTTCCTTTTGATGCCGCCAAAGGCGGCGTATCTATCGCCTTCGGCAACGTCCATCTGTCTGATTTCCTTCATCTTCGTTCTATCGCCTTCGACAATCTACCTTCTTCTAGTCTTCTCACCCATCACATCACATCACAACCAAAAACAATTACAGGAAGATACAACAAGTACGATCGAACAGTCAGCAACTCACGAATGGAATACGCTGGAAAACGCTTAGCCAAAGAATCAGTCGAAGAACTGTTGGCCAAACATGTAGACGCGTTTTTTCGCGCCAGCGGACACAAGTTTGCGAGTGCAGGTCGAGAAGACGTTGATGTTCTCATGTTGGGTGCTGGACGTCCCTTTTTTTTGGAAGTTGTAAATCCAAGAGTTTTGAATGCTACTCAAGCACAAATAACGGCTGTGCAAAAGCAAATTAATGATGAGAACCGTGGGAAACTCAAGATTACTGATTTACAGCTTGTTGGAAAGTGAGAGTTCCCTTCCCTTTTGTTGGGGTCATACCATCCCAAAACCCAAAAACTAAAATATCAAACAACAACCACCAATTCAGACATGATACCAAACCATTAAAAGACTCTGCTGCAACAAAGAAAAAATCATACACCACACTCGTCAAGCTCTCATCCCCAGTATCCCTATCCCAACTGGAAGAAATCTCTAAACTCAGAGATATTGAACTGAAACAACAAACCCCACTCCGAGTCATGATTTCTCGGCCCGACAAGAACCGCGACAAGGTTGTTCATGAATTACACGTGAAGCCAGAGAACGAAGGAATTCTAGACAAGGAAAGCGGTGAAACAAAGTATGACTTTGTTCGCGTGGATTTAACAACGAGTGCGGGGACTTATGTGAAGGAGTTTATGCATAGTGATGAGGGCAGAACTGTTCCCTCTTTGAAGGAACTCTTGGGCGTTGAGAGTGCGACTGTCGAAACTTTGGATGTGTTGCATGTTTTTCTTGATTGGCCCAAACCTGTTGTTGAGTAAATTTATTGCATATAGTTCATGCATACATTTTTGTTTTAACTTTGCGTAATTAAATATGGAAAGTGTGTTAAGTCCCATGAATGTCGATTTGGACAAACAAACACCGAAGACCATCTTTCCTGGCAAACATCCTGAATACGGATTATATCATTCCTCCGGCGTCGCAGATGTTTCTTCATCCCGTGCTTCACAGCAATCAGAGAATTTCTGAAGGGTTCAGTGAAAATGACGGCAGGAATTCATTTGGTTGCATTGTTTGAAATAAATATTGACACACCAAAAGGGGGGCAGGACAATGGTTGCATGGTTTCATTGTGAAGATCTTTGAAAAACTTAGAACGCATGGGGGAATCGCGAATAGCAGCAGCAGCGGACACTCCTAACCTCACAAAGCTGGAGGCAGCAGAATCGAGCGAGCAGAAAGGAAACCTGCCTGCACGCCTCAAGCTGTGGATTCTTGGATCTGTTTTTATTCCTTTGGCAGCCGTTGTTGCTGTATGCTATTGTCTCTCGGCTCAAGTAAATGAGTCCTCACCAGAGCGTCGCGATCAAATGCCTGTTGTGTTCATTAATGGGACAGGATCAAAACTGATGGGTCCCACGTACTGGCGATCTCTGGAGTATTTTGCCAATTATCTCAAAGACCAGAAAGCAGAGTACAACTTTGAATCTCACTTTGCTGACGACGGCAGTATTATTGGGCAAGATGATTTTTTCCAAGGCAAAACCTTGTTTGGATCTACAGACGTTGATCTTTTACCGGCGTACAAGCAATACTTTCTGCCCGATAACGGAACGGAAGTTAACGTGACCAACTTTATCAATCCAGGAGCTCAACAGCATCTTGGAACGCTAATGATGCCAACAATAGCCACAGCCATTGCCATCATCTACAATATCCCCGAAGTTGATAAGCTTATTTTGCATCCTAAAGTGCTAGGAGACATCTATTGCGGTGAAATCACTTGGTGGAATGACACAGCGATCCAAACCTTAAACCCGGCTTTCAAAATGCCGAAAAAGCGAATCAATGTTTTTGCTCGTGGAGACGTCGTTGGAACCAACGAAGTGATATCGCATCTGTTTTCCGAATATTCTCCAAAATTCAACAAAAGTATTGGAGTGTCACTTCAACCGAATTGGCCTTCTACCTTCTCTCTTGCTCTCAGTCGTATGGAAACTGTCTTCCAAACACTTTCGCATCCTTACTCAATAGCTTATACTCCGTTGGAGGCGCCGATTCAAGCAATGTCAATTGGGCCTTCTCCCCAGATCGCGTTTGTTGTCAATTCGGACAACCTTCCAACCCAGCCAGATGTAGATTCAATTCAAACGACAGTAAAAAGTGCAAATTCCGGGACTGAATTTGAAAAGCACAACTTTTTCACCGTTTTCGACGTTTCCGGGCCGCAGAGCTACCCAATTACGCTTGCTTCCTTCATAATTCTTCAAGAACACTATTTTTATTATAAACGAGGATCACCCGAGGATTGTGCCCGGGTCAAAGCAATGGTTTATTTTTGGCATACATTTTTCATGGACCCTGCCATAACCGAGTCTAACTTGAGATTTGGCGGTGTCCCATTGCCTTATTACGTGTTGGAGAATAATTTACGTGCATTGAAATTAATAACCTGCAACCGAGAAAATATCATGCAGAGTTTGGTGTCTGATTTTGAACGCAAGGATTATTATGCAAATAGTTGAGTGTCTTTTGAAGTTTCATTTTTCCTGCCTGGTTTTACCGTATTTTATCACACAGGAGTGTTCGAATATGATTGGGATTTTTCACTGACAATTTGGGAAAATCATTCCTCATTCAAAACTGCGCCTATAAGCTCATCGCTATATACTGTTTTCTATGTCGTGCTCTTTCTGTGTAACGCAATTCCATTTGTCATCAATATTAGGCAAACGTTCAAAACAGGCGAGACGCAACAAGGTATTCAAGCTGAAAGAATAAGTGTTAGCATCCGCAACAGTACTCTTCCTGATAAGAGCCAAATCGAAGGCGATGATGACGACGAAGAAGACTCTGATGAAAAACTAGCAAGGAAAGAAGGCAAAATACCTTTTACGTCTCAGAATATGCTCGGAATTCTGACTCAATTGATTACCTGCTTCCAACTGCTTTATTTGTGTTTGACCAAATCAAACGTCACTCGAAAAAATGAATCTATCGACTTGATCTCGTATTTCGGTCTGATTCCAACTTGGTATGGCTTTTATGTGGTCATAAATTGCATGGTCTCCGTTTGGATAGCATGCATGTTTTACACGACGTTCTTTTATGGGGTGTTGGAAAAGTATCATCCTCGAAAATTAATGAGCCTTACACATTTTCACGCCTTCCTGGCTGAATTCTTGCCAAACTATGCTGTCATATTTTATAATCCGAGTATCGAAGTTCTCGCCAAGGTTGTAGATTGCCGATTCGCTCCCGCCGAGCACAAGTTTCTCAGCAGCTCCCACAAGCTATGCTGGGTTGGAAGCCATTGGACGAGTTCGGTTATCAGCATTATTTTGGTGTGCACATTTACAAACTACGTGGTGAGATACAGCAAGATTCTGAAGGTACTCTCCGGCCCCCCTAAACAGTTTGGAATGACACATACTAACTTGCATTCAGCATCTTCGTAAGGACTTTGATTTCAAAGATGAAGATTGGTGTATATACGTGGACTCGGTTGCAAAGACCATCATCTTGATTCTCTATTTCAATATCAGCAACAAGATTTTTTTGGGGATATCGTTTTTTATGATTGCTGGGTTATCTCTATGCTCTATTGTGGGAAAACCGAATTCAATTTTCTGGTACAATTATTTTCGTGGGGGGTTCTTGGCGTACACGGCACTTGTCTACCTTGTTTTGTTTGTGTTTGAGTTGGTTGTAGCACCTACGGATTATAACAGGAGAGGGGCGCTCAGTGAGAATATTCCGTTTGCTGTACTTGTCACAACGCTATCAATTTTTGGATTGGCCGCGCTTGTGATAACCATCAAGTATAAATCTGGATTGTCAAAAGCTCAATTAAAGGCGAAAGAGGCAGAGCTTAAAAAATTCTTTGCTGCTTTCGGGTAAGACTATACTTGTCTTGATTAAAAATTTATTTATTTTGGCTTTACGTTGCGCAAGCGATGAGATCGAGAGTCAGTTAGCTCAAGAAGCCGAATCCATGCTAGCCTCACATCAAGTTAACGCTAGTGAATCAAACTTGGATCAGCCCTATAAACTGGCTAGCAAAGCAAGTGCTTCTAATCTGACTGGAAGCAGTGGCGCCTTCTCCTCGGTATTTTCGAAAAGGAATTCAAAATTTTTTACCCCATGCTGACACAATCAACAGAACCAATGGAAGCAATTCGACATTGCAATAAAAAATGCCAGAAAAGTGCATTTATTGACGCGAGAAGAGGCTAAAGCTGTTAGATTGGGAATCAAAGTCGAAGGTGATCATCTCAATCAGTATTGGCAAAGCGCCTGTAATCTGATTATTTTTTGTTTCATTTTTAAGATCCGATTATTCCTGTATTATTCTCCCGATGCGGAAAGAATTTGAACAAGTTCGTGGATTATTTCAAAATGAAGGTGTACCAAGTTTTGGCGCACTCGAAAGATCAACCAGTCAGTTCTATTCGGGGTATTTACCCGCTACCTGCTCCAGTAAATCAGGGAACAATTGGGGCGCATCGATTTCCACAAGGAGTTGATCATTCATCTCAGGTAGCCTCCCAATCAGGATCTCGGCCCCAACGTACAGCAGGAATGTCATCATCACATCAAACAGCTCGATCCAGACCAATATCTCTTCACGCTGATAATGCTCATTTTTCTCAGATGAATTCGCGACATTTTGACAGATATGGCGAATCTTAACGTTCTTGTCCTGAGCCACAAGACAAATATGAAGATTAAATAAAATAAGCTAGTTTTATTTGTTATCTGTTAGCTATTTGTTTCTCACTCTCCGTGCTTGAGGACACGCACGAAATCGCGATAGTTGAAGTTTTGGTCGTCCATTGGAGCCCCTTTGAACATAATATCCACCTGATAAAGCAGTTGCGCAAGTTAATAAGCCGAGTTACGCCCACTAATATCACTTTATGTTGCCTACTTCTTCATCTGTGAATCTATCGCCCATCGTCGTCATAAACTCACGAAGCAAATCAGCGTTGATAAACCCGGACTTGTCGTCGTCGAAGCACTCAAAAGCTTGCAGAATTTCGTGTTCCGGATCTGTTCCGCTCATTTTTTCGCCCATTCTGATAAACGTTAGTCCTTCGATTCTACTTGATGGATGAGACACACGTACAATGTAAGAAACATGGTAAAGTTGATAGAACCAGGCGCTTCCTTGATCATACTATCAATGTAGTCATCCGTCGGTGTCTGTCCTGATTGTTGACGCGTTTTATTAAGGGCATATCAACTAACTCAAAAGAAAAAATAATACCAAGGCTCGAGAGCATATCCTTGATATCTTCGCGGTCCAGAAACCCATCTGAATCGTGATCGAACATTGAGAAAGCTTCTTTGAACTCTGCAATTTGGTGTTGCTCAAACATGGCAAAGACATTGCTATTCTGGCGCACAGCGCGTTTCTTCTTTTCCTTCCTAGCAGACTGCAGCGGGTAGATGATGTTTAGGTCTTAGACAAACAACTCTGTGAATAGGGGGTTGTGTGTTTACCATCTGGCTGTTGTTTTGTTCAATTTATTGTTGACTGACTTGCGAATGTCGCTGATTGAGAAACTTGCTGTTCGAGGTCCGCAGCGGCGTTTCGCTAAAAGATTAACCAACGCTTTGAACGCAGGAATACGAAGCTTCGGGCCTGACGACACGGGCGCCATCGAATTCTACACGCCGCTGACGCTGATAGTCGGACACAACGGTGAGTGGCCAGCGAGCGCCAACTGGGCCAAGCGATGCAATGGGCGGACTTTGCGTTGAAAGAGGCGCTCTGATTCTTTGCTTTGCTCTCAAAGGGGCTGGGAAAACAACAATCATCGAATGCCTGAAATACGCAACGATTGGAGATATGCCACCAAACTCGTCAAAGTCTTTTGTCCACGATCCAAAAGTTTGCTTGCTGCTTTTTTTTCTTGTTCTTCTTCTTGGCTTGGGACTCAGCTGGGTGGTGGTCCTGAATTCTGTTTTCCAGGTGGCCAACACTTCTGAAGTTAAGGCTCAAGTAAAGCTGCAGTTTAGAAATGTGAATGGAAAGGAAATGGTGGCAACGCGGTCGCTTTGTATGTCCCAAAAGAAGAACACCACTACTCAGAAAACGCTGGAATCCCTCTTGTCTACTAAAACAGAAGGGGGAAAGGTATTTGTAGTATAACATCCATGAAAAGAATCTTATATTTTCATTTGGAATTCAAGGTTGTTTCCATCACCTCCAAATGTGCCGAGCTTGATGCCGCCATCCCTGAACAACTTGGAGTCTCCAAGGCCATTCTTGACAATGTCATTTTTTGCCACCAGGAAGAGTCATATTGGCCACTAGCAGAACCCAGTATTCTAAAGAAAAAGTTTGATGAAATCTTTGCCTCGACGCGATATACAAAAGCTCTCGAAAGCATCAAGCAGCTCCGGAAAGATCAAGCAATACAGATCAAGATTGACCAAAATGAGCTTACTCATTTAAAAACCAACAGAGAACGCGCCGATACAGTTAGTTTGAGCAATCTAATGAATTGCCCTTGTTCCACTCTTGTACTTATTTCTTTTCAGCTCATTAAAGACAAAGACGACATCGACAATCGTATCGATCTTGCTAAAAAGCGTAAAGGCGAATTAGAGGGAGGAGAAATCACTGTGATTCAATCCAAACTACGAAATCTTGAACGTGAACAGCAAAAAGTTCAAAACGTGTATTCCGAAATTCAACAACAAGAAATGAAAAAAAATCTACTTCAAAGCTCAATCGACGAGATGAAAGAGTCTATTGAGTTGTATGAAGGTTTGTGGTTGGGTTGAGTGTCAAAAGTAATCAAGTCTAATGTTCCTTTCTCAGATTCCGACGAACAACTTCAAAGCATGTTGGATCAGTACCAAGATTCAATTGAAATCCAGCAAGTGGAGTTGGCGGAGCTGACAGAGGCCTCCGGAAAGTTTTCCAAAAGCATTGCTGTTACAGAATCTGAAATATCCAAGCTCCTTACAGCGAAGGGACAACTGCAAGCTGAAGTGGAGGTTTATAAAACTCCTCGCTCAAATAATAACTTGATAATAACAGCTTGAAAATAGTCAAACACAAGAAGGGTGGCACATGGTGAACAGACCATCCTGTCTATTGCGCGCCAATTGAATATCCGAGGACTAAATGCTCCATTTGACGATGATGATATTGAAAGGTTTATTCAGAAACTCAATGAAATTCTTCAGTCGCATCAGCAGCAGCTGGATATTTTCAAGGTTGATTTTTTTTCACAATTTGTACGGAGCAAGGTGATTAACGAATCATGTCTCAGGCCGAATCCCAAACGCAAGAAACTGGAATTTTGACCCGTCTCCAAAAGGCACAAAGTAGCATCACTGGCCAGCAAGAAGCCAAAAAAATGCTTAAAAAACAAATGGTAGGAAGCCTTTATAGGGAAAAAAAAATTGTGAGCTAATCTGAATCGCTTTTCGCAGGAATCGAATCGCACCAAAATCTCCTCGACAAATATGCGCATTCAATCTATGTCAATAACTCAAGGCGAAATTTCTCAACTTCAATCACGAGTCGCAGAAGAACAAGAATGGATCAACACATTCACTCTCACTTTTAAGCCGGCCGATATTGAAGGGAAAATTAAGAATTTGACGCAAGAAGTGACTGGTCATGAAATGGGAATGACGTTGCTACAAGATGAGATGTCAGTTTTGAATATGGAAAGTAGCGAACGCGCGAGACTGGGTGTCAAAATTACAGAGAAAAAAAGAAAAGAAGATATGTTCAATACTCTGTTGGCTTCTTTCAAGGACGGCTTCCGAAGGGCGATGGGCAAGGAGCTTAATTTGGCAACTTGTTCCGCAGAAATTGCAACAGAAAGCAGGTTAAAATTTATTCGCCTTTGCTGTTGCATTTTTGAGCCGTTTGTTTAATTTTGCGATGTATTTAGGAAGAAGGAGGGGTTACTGAATCATTCAAAAGCCAAGTTGGAAGAAAAAACGCGAGAATTATCTGGAATTGAAGCGAAGCTTGCAATGAGTCGAACAAGATTACAGAACTTGACTAAAGACGTCGAAAGTGTGTTTGTCTGTTTTTTGAGATTGCCCAGTAGGTGCTAAATACAAGAATAATAGCGAAATCAAAAAAGATCAACGAGGCATGCGGGGGCTCTGACTTTTTGCACGCTTACGAAGAGGCCGAGCAAGACTATGACGATGAATTGAGGTGTGATATATTTACAATTTGGAAGTAACCACATAACACTATTGACATAGCTCGGACAAGACTGTAGCCGCTGCCACGGTTATGATTAACAAGTATATGCGCATGTATAATCGCGACAAGTAAGCCTTTTTTCAGTCGTTTAAATTATAATTATTGCGTTGAGACAAATGGTTTTCAGATGTTGTCCTCTATGTATTCGTGGGTTCTCCAGTGATGCTGAGGCTCAAAGCTTTCTGAATAGAGTAAGATTTTTTTTTTTCATAATCAGAATATTTGAGACTGATTTGAATCCCGCTAGCTCAACGACAGTCTTCAAAAGATGCCCAACAAAGAAGCTCAGGCCGCCCAATTGGCTGAAAAATCAGCCCGACTAAAGTCCTTGCAAGTTCTCAAACAAACATACCATGAAGGTTTGGTGTTGTTTTTTCAGTTTCTTTGTGTCGACTGAAGATTTTGTTATAAAATACACGCAGTTGCCAGAATTCGAGACTCAGAACTCCCGCAACTCAAAAAGGAAATGAAAACCTGGGAACAGGAAAAAGAAACTCTTCTTTCCGAAGTGGAGGACTTGGAAGGGGATTATGCAGTGTATCAAGTGGATGTGACTTCATTTGTGGATATCAAAGCGCGCTGCGAAGAAGTTTTGAGAAGTGCCGAAGAAGTCAAGGCGTTGGAGAACGAAGTTGTCATGATTGAGAGAAATATGGGCGCCAGTAGTGATGGGAAACCCAGAAGAAGTGTTAATGAAGTTCAGAAGGATATGGAAGACCTTTCAGCAAAATGGTATTATCCAACCCACAAGTACACCCAATCAGCTAATTTTTTCCTTTTAGCAAAAATCTCCGTAACCAGATTGACCGGCTCAACAACGAATCACGCGCTAAACAACGGGAACTCCAAATACGTGAAAAGAACCTTCAGAGCGCAAAGGCGGAACTGCAGGAGAAAAAGTTTTTATGGCAGGAACGCGAACAGCTGCAAACGACGATTTCCGAATTAAAGGCGGAGATGGACAAGTTTGTACGAGACATTGAGGTAAAGTGGAGGCGATTATTTCTTTTGGCGCCGCTTAAACAATTAAATTGGCACATAGGTCGCGGACAGTGTGATTCTAGAACTGACGCCCAGTGTCCGCGCGATTGAAGAGGAGTTGAGTGCAGAAAGAGAGAAGACAGCTAGAACCGAAAGCGCTCATATAAAATCCATCCAAGACGTTAAGACTCATATTTCTGGAGTCAACAATCACCAAAACGAGTTGAAGAGGTACCATCCACACCGTTGTTGTTTGGTACAGGAATGCTTGCTAATGTGTAACTGGGCGCATGTAGATTCCGAGAAACCAACACGCCTGGCCGACTCGAGAAGTGCAATCTGGACATGCAGCGACTTCGTACTGAGATTGAAGCACTGCAACAAAAGAAAGAAGAAGCGGCAACGCGAATTGCGACAATCCAGAAATCAAGCAGCGAAGTGACAGTTGTTCAAAGAGCAATAGCTGATAACTTGAAGTACCGAGAGCAAGTGCGAGTAGTGGAGGATATCCAGAAGGAGATCAGCCGGCTTCAGAAGGACGCAAACCAATTCGATATGACTTCCGTCCAGTCACAGGTTTGCCGCATTGTTTGAGTCATATCGTCAACTGCCCTTTTGAACTTTTATGTGTGCCACCAGAGAAAGAAGCTGACGCTACAGTATGAGCAGTTGTGCGAAGAGCTGGCGGGTCTGTCTGGAGAACTGAAGCAAATGGAAGAACAAGCAACAAGGATTGAGCGCGATCTTAGTAAAGATTATGCAGATATAGCCGAAAAGCATTCGCGGCAAGTTGTGAAATTAAAGGTGATTGATATTCAATACTTTGATGCCCCTCTCTGAGATTTTGATCTGTAGACCGAGTCGTTGGCTATTCAGGATTTGGAAAAGTACAGTAAAGCCTTGGAAAAGTAAGCTAATATTTATTTGTACTATCGAAGCTAATATAGATATTCAATAGCGCCATTATGAAATACCACACGATGAAAATGGACGAAATTAACAAAATTATTCGAGAGTTATGGTGCAGCACATACAAAGGAAATGATATCGAAACAATTGAGATCAGATCTGACAATGAAGGGTCGAGCGTTGCGAAAAACCGAAGCTACAATTACCGAGTAGTCATGATCAAGGAGCAAACCGAGTTGGACATGAGAGGTCGATGTAGTGCAGGGCAAAAAGTGCTGGCGTGCTTGATTATTCGGTTGGCCTTGGCGGAAACGTTTTGCTTGAATTGCGGGATTCTGGCCCTGGATGAGCCTACAACAAATCTGGACAGAGATAATTCGGATGCTTTGGCAGAATCCTTGTCCAAGTAAGTTTTGTTGTTTTTTAAGGTTAAAAAAAGCACATGCTGACGCGCCAGAAAAAAGTATTATCTCGTTGCGCCGAGCACAGAAAAACTTTCAATTGATTATTATCACGCACGATGAAGACTTTATGAACATGATTGGGCACCATGACTATGCCGACTACTATTTTCGAGTGAGCAAAGACGCTCAGCAGCACAGTATTATTGAGAAGCAGAGAATCGTGTAGTTATTATCATTGTGTCTTATTGAATGTTGAGTATTGCTTGGTATAAAAATATAAAAGAATTGAGAATAATTCTGGATGGCACACCACTCACTTGCCAATGTGCTCAACCTCCTCGCTGAACACGGCCTCGACACCAAACCAGAGGCCTCAAATGACCAGCACGAAGCCAAAGACGGCTTTGTCTTTGTTTCTGCAAACTCAAATGCAAATGCAGCCGGGGATTGCAAATTCAAACCAGTCTTTGCAAAAGTGTTTCTTGCCGAAACGCTTCTCTTTGACGACCTTCTTTTCTTTGTCGCTAAAGAATCCGCGGACATTTTCGTGCGGCGAAAGTCGGCGACGGGAACTCTGCCGGCGGGCGTCGACGAAGCGACGGTGAAAGACTCTCCTTCAACGGCCGGATGCGCAGAACTAAACTATAAAACAAATTTGTTGTTGCAGATCAACTGGCGCGAAACTTTCTTTCTCAACCTGATTGTGCAGATGCACTGCTCGCTCACCGTGTCAGTGTGCAAGCGCGATTCGGCCCAGCAACGACGGACATCAACACTCAGTTCAGAAAAGATCCTGTCTTCATCAACTTCGCCTCCTCAAACTGCAGATCCAGCCATTCACGCTACCCACCATCGCCACTCCCCAACAAAGTCTCGAATGGTTGCTCTGCGAAGAATCACGAAAAAAGTATACGCTGCTCCTTACAAATCACGTATGGATGTTAAAGACGCATTCATGAATGAAATCGCCTATCCTCTTGTCTATTATACCGTGAACGACTATGAATCATCTGATTTGCATTTACATATACAAGAACGAGAATATCTGTGTGTTGAATTATCTGTCTTGGTTCCTGACGCGATTCAGTCTCATTTAGCTTCTGTTGGGATTGTTGCAGGGAATGATGATGGCGAGGCTCTTGATGATGCAAAGTTGAATGAGAAGTCTGTGATGGCGGATTCGAATGTGTTTCCGGCGCCTCCTACTGTCGCCCAGGATTCTACACCATTTCCTGTTCCGCATGGATTCAAGAAAGTTGTTTTATTTCAGGTTAATATTGCTGTGCATTTCTCTTTTTTTCGGTCAACAGTGTTGTAAATTCAAACTTATTTTAGGGCGCTGTACCATATACTGCCCTTTTGGATGTATTCCTGCAAAAAACGAGTGGTGGTGGATCCAGTGCATCGTCATTTTCGAAAAGCGCGCCAAAATCGTCAGATTGGGGAAATCTGTCGTCTGCAAACAAGTCTGGGAATTCACTACATGGGGGCAGGAACTCGCACACACAACAAGAGCGAACAGAGTATATCATGATGAGAGGGCCGCGGGGAAAAGGGGTTTGTCAGGTAAGCCAGAAGTTTTGGTTTGCAGTCACTATATAAATGACTGTGATACTTTGTTGATCAGGTTGCCATTTGTGAGAACATCCTCTCCGATCCAGTTGTCGACTCGAAGATTGACACACTGTCATTGAATTCCTCAACGGCAACTAGCAGTTCAACTACTAGCAGTAGCATACTGAATATGCTCGGTGGTACTATGCGGACAGGAATTAATATTCTGCGCAGTGGATTAAATTCAGTTGCAGGAGAAGACAGCTCGTCGCCTGGACATCCAGGCAGTCAAGGGGGTGCGAATCAAAAGAAACCGGACGCATTACGTTGTAGTATGACGTATGTGAATGTTCCGTGGCATTCTATAATCAGTGATCTGTTTACTGCAAGAGAGGCCGGAACTATTTAGTTTAGAGAGTTTTAGTAAACGTGCTCTGTATGATATTTTGACGGAAAAACCAGGAATCGGCCGTCGCGGTCAAACAGAGATCGTCCGCGATCAGGTTTAAATAAGCCAAGAACCAATCATTAACAGGTATTACTATTAAATGTGAGATTGATGATGTGTTTTGAAATCAACGTTATCTGGTTGTTTTTTAGTGTATTTTGAACTCTTTTCTCATGAACACCAAGTCCGCCACAACTCTCTCCACAGGTCCAACAACGACATCCTGCAACCTCCCCCTGGATGTAATTGAGTGCATTTTAGTGCATTTGGCATCACGCCAGGCCTCATGAGCGTTGCTCTTGCCTCGAAGCACATTCTGGCTCCAACAATTCTATGCAATATCTTCTTTGCACGCCACCATTTCCGGCACCACCATCAAGCGTCTGGTCTTCCATTCTGGGAATTCCTTGACTTTGCAGGCATCAAGGGCAAAGTTTTCGAAGCGCTGCCATTCAGCTACAAGCAAACATCTATCAGCGACTCATGGTTGAGAAGCATTGGGAGGGCTGTGAACTATTGAAAGTGGAACAGAAGGAACATGAAAGACACTGCCTCGGACACATGACGCATTGGCAGCTTTCAGAATCTCTGACGCTCAGGATCATTCTGATGCTGTCAAATGACCCCAACATTGATCTTATGGGGACGGGGGCCAAACCGTTGCACTGGGCAATTGCAAACAACCACACCATTATCGTGAAGACATTGCTGCATCTATACCCCAATGTGGATTGTCTCGGGATAGTAATCGGCTGTTGGCGAAAGCGGCCGCCAGTGGCCACTCTGAAGTTGTCAAACTGATTCTTTCAGACCCTCGCGTGGATCCTGCAATAGGAGACACCCGATTTATGCCGCTTGCTTTGGCGGCTCATTTTGGGAAAGTCAATAGTGATCGCGAGGATAGTTATGTCAAAGTTGTGAAGATTCTGTTGGGCTGATTCCAGAGTCGACCCTACGTTTCCAGATAATATGGCGGTTCAGTGTGCTGCCGGGCAGTAGTATTGAAAAGATGCTTCTGGCCGATGCAAGGGTGCGTCTTCTTGGTGTTCCGCCGGGAATG
>JAIVFH010000372.1:0-24027 GCA_025765595.1 Obelidium mucronatum
GCCAGTGTTTGCGGGCCGCCGGTCTGTGCCGGCGCGTGCGCGCGTGTTCTTTTCGACGGCGCCGCCGACGTGGACGCACGCACCCACGCACGCGCACGCACCGACGCCGTTTGCGGCGCGCGACACGTTTGCGCGCCGCCACCTCGGGCCGACGGACGCCGAGATTGCCGCGATGGCCGCCGCCGTCGGCTTCGACTCGCTCGACGCGCTGTCGCGCAAGGCCGTGCCGCCGAGCATCCACATCCGCAGCCCGACCCGCCTGGGCCCCGGTCTGTCCGAGACCGAGGTGCTCGAGCGCCTCAGGTACATTGCGAGCCAGAACAAGGTGCTCAAGTCGTACATTGGAATGGGCTATGCCGCCGCCATCACCCCGCCAGTCATTCTGCGAAACATTATGGAGAACCCAGCATGGTACACCCAGGTTGGTTGTTGTTGTATTTCTTTTCTTGGTTCCTTGTTTGTTTTCCTTGTTTTGAGTGCAAACAACTGACTCTTCTCATTTGTGCAATTACAGTACACTCCATACCAACCTGAAATCTCTCAAGGTCGTCTCGAATCACTCATCAACTTTCAAACAATGATTCAAGATTTCACCGGTCTTGACATTGCAAATGCTTCTCTTTTGGATGAAGGTACTGCCGCTGGTGAAGCAATGCTCATGTGCTACACTGCTTTCAACAGAAAAAGAAACTTGTTTTTTGTCGATGAACGCACTTTTCCTCAAACTATTGCCGTTTTGAAGACTAGAGCGGAAGGTTTTGGTATCGAGGTTGTTGTTGGTGATTATGAGGCTTTTGATGTTGAGTCTCATGGTGAGAGTCTTATGGGTGTTTTGATTCAGGTTCGTTGTGTCTCTACTTTTCACCGCCGAAGGCGGGTCTTGCCGCCGAAGGCGGGTCTCACCGCCGTAGGCGGGTCCTACCGCCGAAGGCGGTATTTTTCTTTTTTTTTCTTCATCGCCAAAGGCGAGTTCCACCACCGCCGAAGGCGGTATTTTTCTTTTTTTTTTTCATCATCGCCGAAGGCGAGATCCACCGCCGAAGGCGGATCTCACTGCCGAAGGCAGTATTTTTCTTTTTTTTCTTCATCGCCGAAGGCGAGATCCATCGCCGTAGGCGGTATTTTTCTTTTTTTTTTTCATCATCGCCGAAGGCGAGATCCACCGCCGAAGGCGGTCTCACTGCCGAAGGCAGTATATTATTTTTATACTTTTGTTTCCATATCATCCATCCATTCATCCATGTCATCCATCCATATATCTATCCATCCATTCATTCATCCATTCATTCATCCATTCATTCATCCATGTCATCCATCCATCCATCCATCCATCCATCCATCCATCCATCCATTCATTCATCCATTCATTCATCCATTCATTCATCCATGTCATCCATCCATCCATCCATCCATCCATCCATCCATCCATCCATTCATTCATCCATTCATTCATCCATTCATTCATCCATGTCATCCATCCATCCATCCATCCATTCATTCATTCATTCATTCATTCATTCATCCATGGTCTCACTGCCGAAGGCAGTATATTTCTTTTTTCTTCCACGCCACCAAATGCGGTATATACTTTTGTTTCCATACACTTTCTTACAACAAAAAAAACAGTACCCAAACAACGAAGGATCCGTCGTGGACTACGCCTCCTTTGCTAAAAAAGTGCATGCCGTTGGCGGTCTCGTGACTGTCGCCACCGACCTCCTCGCCTGTGCCCTCATCAAATCCCCCGGCGAATTCGGCGCCGACATTGCTTTCGGAAACTCCCAACGATTCGGTGTCCCTCTTGGATACGGTGGCCCTCACGCCGCTTTTTTCGCCGTCAAGGACGAACACAAGCGTCGTATGCCCGGTCGTTTGATTGGTGTCTCCAAAGACGCCAACGGAAAGACTGCATACCGTTTGTCTCTCCAAACCCGTGAACAACACATTCGACGTGAAAAGGCGACTAGTAACATTTGTACTGCTCAAGCCCTTCTTGCCAACATGGCGGCCATGTACGCCGTGTACCATGGTCCTCAAGGGATCAAGGACATTGCTCAAAAGGTGCATGCCTTGACATCTGCGCTTGCAGATGGAGTTGAGCAGTTGGGCCACAAGGTTGTCAACAAGGACAGCTTCTTTGACACGTTGACTATTAAAGTGAATGTGGATGCATCCGTGATCCATGCCGCCTCCGTAGAAGCCGGTATCAACCTGCGTCGCATTGATGCCTCTACTGTGGGAGTCACACTGGATGAGACTGTGAGCAAGTCGGATTTGGAGACCTTGTTGAGAGTGTTTGCACGTGGCGACTTTGCTACACAGTACCAGCTTGGTTCTACCACTCCATACACTGCCCCTGTGCCATCCGTGGACGCTCTCGGTGCCTCGTTAAAGTCTGGGATCCCAGCGTCGATGGTGCGTACCAGCCCATACTTGACGCACCAAGTCTTCAACTCGTACCACAATGAGACGGAAATGCTTCGATACATTTTCGCGTTGCAGCACAAGGACTTGTCGTTGGCAGACGCCATGATCCCCTTGGGTTCCTGCACCATGAAGTTGAACGCCACCACCGAGATGATTCCCGTTACCTGGCCTGAATTTGGAGCGATCCACCCCTTTGTCCCAATTGACCAAGCGAAGGGATACGAAATCATGCACAAGGAGTTGGAATACGCCTTGAGTGAAGCGACTGGATTCGACAACATTTGTCTGCAACCAAACTCTGGTGCGCAAGGAGAATACACTGGTTTGCGTACAATTGTTTCGTACTTGCAGTCGATTGGGCAAGGGCAACGGAATGTGTGTTTGATCCCCGTGTCTGCGCATGGAACGAACCCGGCTTCGGCGGCAATGTGTGGAATGCAGGTTGTGATTGTCAAGTGTGAGGAGAATGGAAACTTGGATTTGGTTGATTTGAAAAAGAAGGCGGAGCAGTACAAGGACAAGTTGGCGGCTGCCATGATTACGTATCCGT
Source organism: Obelidium mucronatum (assembly GCA_025765595.1). Lineage (NCBI taxonomy): Eukaryota > Fungi > Chytridiomycota > Chytridiomycetes > Chytridiales > Chytriomycetaceae > Obelidium > Obelidium mucronatum. The sequence goes on from JAIVFH010000372.1 coordinate 2,978, forward strand.
CCACTTATGGAGTGTTTGAGGATACGATTGTGAGCGCGTGTCAGATTATTCATGATAATGGAGGACAGGTTTATATGGATGGAGCCAATTTGAATGCGCAGATGGGGCTTTGTAAGCCGGCAGAGATTGGGGCGGATGTTTGTCATTTGAACTTGCACAAGACGTTCTGTATTCCACATGGAGGTGGTGGACCTGGAATGGGACCCATTGGAGTGTGAGTTTCCTTTTTTTTCTTTTTTTGAAATGTGTGTGTTCCGATCTCCATTGTCGCTGAACTTGATTTTTTTTTTTCCTTTTAGTAAATCACACTTGGCCAAGTTCCTTCCAAACCATCCAGTTGTTCCAACCAGTGGACCTGATGGAATCGGACCCGTCTCTGCAGCCCCATGGGGATCCGCAAGCATCCTGCCAATCTCATGGGCCTACTTGAAAATGATGGGAGATGACGGTCTCCGAAAGGCAACGCAAGTAGCCCTGTTGAACGCCAACTACATGATGAAGCGATTGTCTGGAGAATACGAAATCCTGTTTACAGACGCCAACGGTCTCTGCGCACACGAGTTCATTCTGGACACGCGTGTGTTTGGAGCTACATCCAAGGTGGAAGCCATTGACATTGCCAAACGTTTACACGACTATGGATTCCACAGTCCAACAATGTCGTTTCCCGTGCCCAACACACTCATGATTGAGCCGACAGAGTCTGAGAGTAAAGCCGAGTTGGACCGGTTCTGTGACGCGATGCTCAAGATCCGACAAGAGATTCGAGCGATTGAGGAGGGCAAGCAACCAAAAGAGGGCAATGTGTTGAAGAATGCGCCACACACGATTGAAGTGTTGACTGCGGATACCTGGGACAGACCGTATTCGCGACAGGAGGCAGCGTATCCGATGGGAGTGTTGAGAAAAAGAAAGTTTTGGCCAACTGTTTCGCGTGTGGATGATACATTTGGAGATCGTAATCTGATTTGCAGTTGTCCACCGATTGAGGATTATGAGAATTGATTTGACTTGTGGGAAGGAATGGTGATTCTACTCTTTTTTGGTGCTTCAAGAGTGATTTGTTCTCTTTTTAGTTGTTTATTTTTTTTTCTTTATTGATTTTGAATAAATCTTCTTTTTTCTGTTGAGAAAATCAATTCGAAAAAAAATGTCAACAATAGCAGCAACAGCAGTGTCAGCAGGAACAAGGAGGGGATGGCTGGCCGGATCATTGCTGGCACCTCTAGTGAATCGGATGATTGCGCTGCCTATGGGATTGTGGATGCCAAGTATACTATGGGCCGTACCAAAAAAGAGGACGACGCATGGAAAAAAGGTGAGAGACTCTTTTTTTTGTAGTAGTAGCACTAGACAAGAGAGTAGAGAGATGAACAAAAGCCTCTTTATGTTCATGTGTAGAGACTTCGAATGAACTCGAAATGGCTGCGACCAATGAAAAATATTATCCAATGCCCGCTGTGTGGAAATGCGACTCTTTTGCATCACGCGTGCAAGACGTGCATGCGAGGACTGAAGGGAGTGAATTGAAGCTGGAAATAAAACGAAATAAACAAAAAGAAAAGCAGAGAGAAGACATGTAGAAGATGTGGATAGAATTTTGATCCAAGAAAAAGAAAAAGAAAAAAATAGAAAAAAAAAACAGAAAAAATGCAAATGCAGAGGCGCCTGTACTCTGTGCTCCGCGGGTCGCCGGTGATGCTCAACATCCTCGACCCGTGGCTCCCGGGCCCCGTGTCGCTGTTCTCCGAGGCGGGGCGCGCCAACCTTTGGCAGCGCGTCCGGCGCGGGCTGAAGCACGGCGCGACGCTGTACCAGCTCAAGAAGCGGCGCGTGGCGCTGCCGCAGTTCAAGGCGGACGCCGCCGCCGCGTACTGCGCCGTCAACGACGCCGTCGCGCGGTAACGTTTGGAAAACTTTCTTAGGCGCGCCCGTCTAACCGGAAAACGCTAACAGCGCCGACAAGGCCGCGCTCGACTCGGCCGCGTCCGCGTCGTTCGCCGCGATGCTCAACCCGGAGCTGAAGCGCATCAAGCGCGTCGGGCTCGGCGCCTGGGCCGCGCACGGACCAGTCAGGGTCAACATCGTCAACATGGTCACGGCCCAGGCGCAGGGCGATCCCAGCAAGGGCGACAAGGCGGGGCTGTTCTGCCAGATCACAACAAAGATTGCGTCGACGCAGTCGTATGCCCTGTATTCACACGATAAGAAGCTGATTGGCGGTGATCCGGAGAAGCGGATGGATGTGGTTGAATACGTCGTGTTTGAACGGAAACTAGATGCCGACGATGGACGGCTGGGAATCTGGAAGGTGGCCGGAAAGATTGCCACTACAAAGGATCCGGCTGAAGGAGATGATCAGAAATAATGAATAAGTCTATTGTTTTTTAATTGAAATAAATATTGTATTTGAAACGGCACTGAGGGAGGGAGAAGACAGTGAGATACGTTAATAGTAAATGAATACAACTAGCCATCACTTGGCTGCTGTCGTTATTGCGCGATCATGGCGTCGCTGGCGATATCGTACTGTATTCCAAGCTCTTAAAGCTGCTCTTTACAAAGCCGTGAGTGGTGCCACACTATTCTCCTTCATCTTATTTTTTATTTCTATAATAGGAACGTACTGTTTCAATAGATATTATGAAGAAGGTTTGCCCTCGTGAAGCAGAGTTTGTTCAAGATCCCATCACTCAACCGCGTGTGAGTTTTTTCAACGTGCCATCGTTATACAACCACCGAAGGCTGTTTATCCTTCTTTTATTATTCGCCAAAGGCGGTATATAATATTTTCTTCCCTGTTGATAGTCTTCGATCCATCACCATAAACTGAACATTCTATGCTATTCTGAATAAACAGGTTCGCTTTCGTTTCGGTGGAGAGCTGTTTCCGCCAAACATCATGTTCAAGATTTATACAAAATCCGTCAATGTCCATTACTTTTCAGGAAATCGTTTGATTGAATCTGGATCTCAGGTAAAACTCAAGTTGAAGTTCAACATCTTAAACTGCTCCTTTATCGAAAAAATTGAATAGGCTGCACGAGACGCGTGCAAAGTTATGGGGACAAGAGCATTTACGGATCTCGTCCTCAACAAGGCAATGTATGTGAATTCTCGGCATATTGCGGAACCATCAGACGTTACCAATCGCATGGAATATGTAAAGTACATGAATGAAATGGATCAGCTTGCTCCCAAGCATGGAGGGAGGAATAATGGATGGAGAGAGCTTTCCTTTTCGTGTGAGTTGTGTTTATGGAGAATTCCGCCGCAAGAGTTTTTTTTTACGTTCTTTTGAAATAGCTATAACATGCCAAGCTACTCTCTATGACAATAATTCCCTTTTGAGATCAAATACTGCATTGAAACCAAGACTTTCAAGCATGAAAAGGTGGAAGAGTTAACCAGTTTGTTTTTGTTTTATAACAACACATTTCCTGATGTAACCAAAAAAAGTAGGAAATCCAAACCACACACGGTTGCGAAACCCCATAATCATCATGTATCGCAACTACAAGTTGAACTCGAAGATGATTTTGTCAATTTATTCGAATGGACTACCAATTTACATTTGGGAGATTTGGAAGACTACATTGCTGTTTGAGAATGTCTCCTTTATATTTATTTTCTTCTTCATTCATGATGATGATGATGATGGAAGTGATGAGGATTGGCTTTTCCATAGTCTTACGGTGTTGTCTTTGGATCCTATTTTTTTTTCAATTGCGGTTAGTTTTTCAATACCCTCCCACCACCACCCACTCTCTCCTCTCTCTCATATCTTTAGATAGAAAATAATACATAGTATCAAAGCGCTTTTTTTTCTTGTATGATTCGTTTTACCTGTTATAATACGGTCATCCAAATAACTGAACGCAGCATTAAAAACATCATCCGAATGACCCTCCAGCGTCTGCAAGCAAGCACCCGTCCTCGTGCTCCACACTTTACTAGTTTTATCTCGACTTGCAGTAACAACACGATCCCCATGCGAATTGAACGAAACTTTGGATATTTCATTGTCGTGGCCTTTCAGTGTGAATAGAGTCTTGTACGTGTTGAAATCATGGACGATTGCGGTGCCGTCGGCGGAGGCCGTGACGAGTGTGTCTCCTGTTGGGTTTAACGCAATGTCCAGTACTTCATCACCATGTCCGCTTGGATAAAAGTTGTGAGGATCATTATTCTAGCTATTGTGTGTTCTTTACCTGAAGGTGTGTTCACATTTCCCTGTAACTACATCCCACGCTTTTGCAGTCCCATCCATGGATCCACTCACGATTTTTGTTGCTGCGAAATTGAAATGCATGCTGGTTATTTCGCTGCGGTGGCCTATGCATGTGTGAAGCAAATTTCGCCCGTTTCGGAAGTCCCAGATGTTGATTGTAGAATCAAAGGAGCCTTTGTTTTTAAAGTTATTTGTTTGAGTTACAACGAAATATAATTTAATAAAAAAGAAAAAGGGAAAAAGAAGGATACCAGTTGCAAGTAAATCTCCAGTGCTTGAAAATTCGAGCGCGATTACTTCAGATGAGTGTCCCTACACTGTACGTTGAGTGTGTTTTTTTGCCCCTCCAACAAGCCCAAAAACCTTACCCTTAATTTAAACACTTCATGACCGCTTCGAATATCCCACAGAGTGCAGTGGTTATCCATTCCACCAGTGGCAACAAGTGAGCTGCTGGGATCAAATGAGACACAAACGATTTCTGCAGAGTGGCCTCGAAATGTATGCCTTATAGAGAATCCCCAATGTGCAATAGTTTTTCATTAGTGGTATATTTCGATGCAGCTTGATGTATACAATACCAGCATTGTCCCGTTTCCACTGACCACAGTTTAGCAGTTTTATCGAATGATCCAGTAACTATTTTATCACTAAAACAGAATTCAATCCCCCACCCACAAAGGCAATCAAAAAAAAAAGGGAAGCCATTTTTAATACTATACACGTTATACTCACACAATGCATATTGACTCACCCAAAAGGATTATTAAACGCCAACGCATAAACAACATTCTGATGCCCCACAAACGTCATCAACTCTCGCCCCGTATCAGAGCAAAACAGTTTACAAGTCCGATCATAACTCCCCGTAATGAACTTATCCCCGAGCTTATTAAACGCGCAATTCGTCATTGGCATGGTGTGTGTGGCGATTTGTTTGGAAAACGCGTATGAAACACTCGTGTCGGAATATAGATGCAGTTTCTCGGCCATTCGCGTCAAGAGACTGTGGATTGTTGAGAATCTGGATTGGCTGAGATGCTCTTGTTTGATTATTTTGTTGGTTGTTTCTTGGATCATGGAGGATAGTGCTTTTTGGTTCTGGTTCGCATTGGGGCCATTGGTGTTGTTGTTGTTGTTGTTGTTGCTGTTGAAGAGAGTTGATGATATGTTGACATCTTTTAGTTTGGTTTGGCCAGTTTCTGGATCTGTAAACTCGAGGATCAAAGCTGCCAAAAGATTCAAAACTTTAGAATGATCCCACCCCCAACATATCACAGCCAGTTTGAATAAAAACCTGGCGGAAAGTATCGAGCGCGTATTGTTTTGAGCTTCATTCTTTTTGTAAGTATAAGTTATTTATTTACTTTTTAAATATTTATCTTGAAAAAAATGTTTAGCGGACCTATCCGCAGTGGAAACCGAGGAGGCACAGGTCTCTTTAAGTGGGAAGATGTCAAAGACGATAAACACCGGGAAAACTACTTGGGCCACAGTATCAACGCTCCCGTGGGTCGGTGGCAGAAGGGGAAAGATCTGGTGCGTTTTAAAACATGCTCAATAAAGCAGAGTTATTAAAACTTGGGGGGGTGAACAAATACAGGGCTGGTATGCCAAGAACAAAGAAGATGAATCCAATGGAGTCAAGGAGAAGGAGGTGCGGGATATTAAGGAATTGGAGGCGGAAGCAATGGCAGAAGCGTTAGGGCTAAAAGTCAAGAAAACTGGAAAGTCATCTGTATCTCAAGCTGAAATACAGCGTCTACTTAAGCTGGATTCTGTAAACCAGGAGGAGGTGGATGAAAGCGTCAAGTCGAAGGGAATTGGCTTTGGACGGTTAGATTCTTGTTGACCTGACTTTTTACACATTATAACAATTCTCCTCCAGATTTGATACGGCAACGTTTAAACGGAAAGCTATATCTGGGGACGAAAGCGAAAGTTCTGCCGACGAAAAAGACAAAGAAACCACCGCGTTGAAAGATGAAAGTGAAGGGAATGACGAGGGGGAACGTGAGAAAAAGAAGGCGAAAAAGGAAAAGAAATCAAAAAAGGAGAAGAGAGACAAGAAGGAAAAGAAAGAAAAGAAGGAAAAGAGGAGAAAACATGATAAATAAATACATTTCATTCAAACTTGTAAAATCACCAATCACTATCCATTCCACCATCTTCTTCGCTGTCTGGATATTCGTTTCTATAGTCGTCTTCGGCGTTTGAGTCTTCGTCGTCTTCAACGCAGTCCTCATTGTCGTTGTTGTCCTCAAAATACAACGCGTCTTCTTCTTCCAATTCACTATTATAATTGAGATACGGGGGTTTACCGCAAGCCATCTAGTGCAAATATGCTTACATGGAAACGGCACCGTTGGCATCAAAAGTGTTCCGTTTTGCAGCGTTCTCATCCAGAAAATACACATCATACACAAAATTGTCGGTGCCGACACTCTCCGACGTATCCATCGCATTTTGTTTTGAGCTGGTCAGATCTGAAGTTAGTCTCTCCATCGGGCAACATTTGGTGGTAGCAGACTACGCACTATTCCTCCATCATTGCTCTGACAGCTGGGGGCAACTGATCCTCGTCATCTACAGGAGATTCTTTCGCAAGGTCCATTACTTTCAGTTCACTCCCATTTGCTGTTCTCATTCTGTTCTGGGAGACAACTTTGAATCGAGGACGTTCCTTTGATGAAAAAGTCAGCATTCATCCTGACGACACCCAAATTCTCACAATTGTTGAATTCAAGGATCCATGATTTGAAGCAATAAGTCGCGCGTTTGCCTGATGTGCGTGTGTCAGTTCATTGCATGCAACTCTCTGAACCTCAAAAACACCTTGGGTTTTGACGCCATCACTTGCGGAATCATCAGTTTGGGGTCCTGTTTTACTCCCAGTTAGCTCAAGAAACCAATGCCTTCAGTCCAAGTGCTTACGTCTTCCAGATGCGATGTTTCGGTGGAGTGGTGGAACTTGAAGACCAAGTCAGCTTCTGCCTCGCTTGTTGCCGTTGCCGACTTCTTGACCCTTTTGACCACTGAATGTCCAGTCAGATTCAGAGCCGCCTAAGCAGCGCGCAAGCACCCACCGAGCGTCGCGGGCGTCTCGTCCAAAGCGTCCAAATTCCGCTTCACCCGAATGACATTCGACATTTCGTTCTTTAAAAAATAAAATAATAAAAAAATGAATCCAATTCCCGTGCGGCCGCGCTCGCCGCCGCCGCATTTCCAACAGACGAAGTCGCGGCTTTGCGCGCCGAGAAAAGCCGCGGACGCGCGGCGCAAACCGGACAAACGCGCGGCGGCGGCGGCGGCCTCGGCGCAGACGCGCAACACGCCGAGTCTCGTGCAGCGGCATTTGGACAAGTTTCGGCCAACGTGTCTGGACGCTTCGCCGTCAGCGGCGGATTCTGACACTCTGCTGCCCACCAAACAAACAAAACCAGAGTGCCTACACAGAATGCCTTATTCTGCGCAACTGAAATCTTTCGCTGAATCTGGATCACGCGTGAAGAGGAAGAAAACACCCTGTAAAGGATCTTCGTATCAAGACGCGCTTTTGGAAAACTGGGGAAAGACTTTTTGGGACTCGAATTTGAATTTGAGCATGAGTCAATTCAGCTTGGGATATACGAATCAGTCAGGCCACGAATGCGAGCAGGATTTTGCCGCTATTGCCGCAGAACCTATGACACAACCCATGAATTTTATTCCCCACAATGACCATGATACAAACGCTACTTATCTTGAATTCGCCACGAGTCCGCGCTTTTCACATAAAACTGTTGTTGACATGCCAATGGCGCATCCCACGGCCATAACCCCGCAGCCATTCACCGCTTTTGTTCAAACACGCGCCCTACAATACGATATTCAAACTCAAACTAGCTTTCTTTCTTTGCCCATACAATCTTCTGTCACTGATCACTCAATACCTCCTACATGGACTAAAAATTCCCATCCTTTACTGAACTTAATTCTTACATCCTCAGAACCCGCGATAATCGAACAACCTCATTACCAAAATTTACACACCATGCAGCCACTACTAACCCCACGGCAATCCGAATGTGAATTTAATTGGGCATACAATCAAACGAGCTCATCGAAGCCACAGTCCATAACTTCGAATTCTTCGAGGTTTCAGTCAGGCATCCGGAATGAATCAGTTCTTCAATCAAATCCGCTAGAAACACAAAGTCAGCACACAAAAGTCAGCTCAATGGCCAATGTCGGCGATGGATCATCGTTTGCAACAGTGTTGAATCTCTATGGAGGTACGACAGGTGACTTTCATCAAGAAAGAACCAATGGATTCGTCCATGAAACTGGCATCAGTGAGAGAGAAAGATCCCACTGCACATCGACTAGCAGTTTTGATCACCCTCCCCACCAATCAATTGCTCCACTTCCCAATTCAAAGGAGATGTTGGATTCTTTGATGGAAGACGCGTTCTTTTATAATCAAGACATAAAATCTTCAGCTGCTCTTGAAGTATGCTTTGGCGAATGTTTGGAAGAAGTGGAAAAACTTATCCAAGAGGAACATAATTTCAAAAAAAACCAAACGTCGAGTTCCGCGGCCGAACGAGGCAATATCAGTGATTCTTTCTCATTTAATGACTTATGTGAAGAGACTGGCCAAGTTTCAACAGTTAATTCATTGAGGTCGCAAAACACTACCGGCGCCATCCAGGAAGACACTATAAATGTTCTTAAACTTCTGTCGGTTTGCAGCACGAATCAGCGTAAGAACTCAGCATTTTCTCTTGCTTCTGATTTTTGAAGCAACTTTTTATTCTTTAGAGTCACCACGAAACACTGACGGGAAACAGTCAGCAACTCCCCTCAGCAAAACTCGACCTGGTACTTTGCCCATTTGTGTCCTCCTTTGAAGCTTAAGGGAATTATTCTTTTTCATATAGGATCTTCGGCTTCATTTGATATCCAAAAAATCATATCAGTTCAAGGAGCTAAACAAGCGGACAGAGACTCTTTTATATTCCCACAAGCGTCTTCGTACCACAGTTTGATGTCGAAATCCGGCTCAGCTATTATCAAGCCGAAACAAGATTCTCGAATGTCAGCAGTATCACTGTTTTCTCAAACTTCGGGTACAAAAAAGTACGCCAAGTCAGAGATTGATATTCTGAAACATGCAAAAGATTCTCGAATGTCAGAAACTTTGTTATCAAGGACTCCAACTGAAAACAGCGAAATCTCTAGAAAGCACTCAATCGACAGCCCATCATTCTTTAATAGCCTATTAGATAGGAAAATAACATTGTCAAGAGACGCATCCACTGACACCTTCGCATCATTAGCCACCAACTCGCAGATGCTGGACCCAAATCCTGTGTTGAAAAGAATGTCTTCTCACCGCTCGTCAGCTATGAGTACTTCCTCAAGAAGAAGTTCGACGGTTCTGTCCCCAAAGTCTTCCGTTTCTGAACAATCACAGGACTATTTGGATCCATCATCAAGAACTTCATCGTTGTTGTCAAAGAAGTCTTCTGTGGTTTGGCAGAATCCGAATTCATCAGATTCATTTCTGGGTGAGAAGTCTCTGGATTCTTCAGCAGCCTCTGTCGCAGATTCATTTTATAGCACAACATTTGATGGGAGCCTTTCGAAAGCGTCAATGAGGAGTTCGAGAAATCTGGGACGAACGTCAATTGAACTTCCTGCTAAACCAATACTACGATATGGATCTGAGGCATCTTTTGGAAGAAACCATTCAGCTGGGCAGAGTTCTAGGCTGCATCTATCTGGTGTTTCAAACACAAGTTCACAAAGGCGGTATTCGCTTCCTGCCAGGCATCTGCCTCCAACCCAGGAGCCTCAAAGTAGCCCCGACAGCGACTCGCAAACACATGCAAACCTGTCATCAAAACGAGCTTCTTCGAATGTATCGTTCTCAACGACCTCGTCATTTAAATCACTCTCCAGAGAACCTTCAGCCAGTGTCTCCTTTATATCCAACCATAACCCGAGAAATTCACTATCCCAGCAACCGTCAACTGCACACTTGTCTCTCGGTACTTCGCTTGCCGTTTCACAATCCCCATCATTGCGCTCGAAAGGCTCCTCGAAGTCACTATCGTCGTCACCTGTAGAATCTCCACGTAAATCTCCAAAAATGTCCCCGTCACTTGCATTTAAGCCAATGATAAGCAGCCCATTAAGAAGCGCTTTATCTATAACGGAGAACCGAAACGAACCATCTGCTGACACAAAGTCCGATCTCTTGGAAATGAAAAGATCTTCATTGGGCTCGGACTCGCAATTCGTGAATCGAAGATTGAGTGCAACCAGTGTCAGCCTGCAATCTAGAACTCTCTCTGCTTCTCAAATTATCACAAACAGAAGGCGATCATGGTCTCCAGTTGAATCTACTAAGAAAAATTATAGGGGAGATGGAGCAGCATCTTGTGTTGTTCCTAGAGTCTCAGTCACGGCGGCTGATGGTTCGTATGATCTTGACGTCGGGAAATCTACAGCATCAGTCCAATGTTTCGATTCTCTATCCCAAAAATTGGTTCAAATTAACACTTCGGAAGTTTTATCGGAGAAACCCGCGTTGTCTCAGGAGAGCGCCGCAGACAAATTACTCCGACAAAACTCTCATGCATCTACCCCATCTCTCATGGGGTCACCAAACGTCAGCATGAATCCCACAAACTCTAAGTTCAAACAGAAAACTCTGCAAGGGCTATCAAAAGCACCTGTGCAAAGGAGGCATTCCTCGGCGAATCTTATCAACGCGAGGAGTCAGCAGTCTCCACAAGCAATACCAGAATCGTCGTTCGAAGATGCAAATATCTCAGTTGATTTCTCTAGAATAGCCCATTACAAACCCCGATCGAGTTTAACACGGCGGACAGATTGTAGTGAGCGACAAATCGGGCAGCCGAGTACGCCCGAACCACAAAATGTTCAACAAATTGCGTCACCTGGCATTTCAGAGGATTCAGAAAATTCAATGATGACAAATGGGCATTCTTCTGCTTCTTCACTGATTAGCAAAAAGCATTCGCGTGGTTTTACTGGGGTTGAACAGAAGCAGCAGCAAAATTTGGCGCTTCAAAATGCTAAAACCTCATCACAAGTCGCACCCAGCTTCTTTCCTCCTGACATGGAGTATCCTGATTTGATTAAACGACTGCAAACAGAAAACAAATCTCTATACACAATCGCCCAACATATTGAGAGCGCAGTGGATGAGTTTCATTATGACTTGGCTCGACTTCATATTGATAATACAGCAATGTATCCAAGGCTGGATAGAGTTTCTGATGCTGTGGATGGCATGAGAGAAATTTCGGCAAAAGTGCACAGCCTTGACATCTACAATCGAGAAACTCAGCACACAAGTCCAAGTAAAGGCAAGCAATATTCTCTTCATAATGATGCAAAACGTTGCAGTGATATGGCTGCCAATGCTGCTTTTGATTTCTTGCATTTCACCCAAGGTATTCATTCTATTTTTTCGCAGATACCAATTAATTCATCAATTTAGCCTCATATGAAGAATCTGTTAAATTGTTTGAGGCGAAGAAGGGTAGGTATCTGCCTTTAAAAAGGAGGCCAACCATGGACATTGAGGCTACCATATTTGCTGTTGGTCAAAACGATGATGGTCAGCTGGGAATCTACAATAACGAATATGATGGCGGGATTCCGTGTACAACTCAGTTTAAGCTTGTCAATTTTAGTTGTGTTTCAGAGGCAGGAACCGCTCCACCAAACATTGTAAAGCTGGCATGTGGTGGCATGCACACTTTGGCGCTAACTGATAAAGGACAAATAATATCTTGGGGTGCGATGGATTTCATTGGCCGACAGGCTTCTGAAGAGTCAAACTGGAAGCCACAATTTATCGAAATCCCTCACATGATTATTGAATTTGTTGACATTGCTTGTGGCGAGTGTTATTCAGCGGCCTTAGATCAATCGGGAAAAGGTATGGTCTCTAGTTGGAAAGAAGTATGGGAATGCTCTAAAATGTATTTAAATTAGTTTGGACATGGGGCTCTTTCAGAGATACAGCAGGCACAGAGCACTACAACGGAACCACCAAAAGGAGGCAAATACCTTCACTTCTTGTATTACCAACCAATGTGGCTGTTGTTTCTATATCTGTTGGAGAGTCCCATCTTATTGCACTGTGCTCAAACAGCTGCATTTTTGGGTGGGGAATCAACAGCCATGGTCAATTGGGATATCCATCCAGTCTTGATCAACAAAATGAATTTTGTAGTGGAGTGCCTATGGTGGCCCCATCAAATTTTTCACCCTTAGCAATCTATGCATGTGGATTTTCCTCTTTCATAACTGGTGAATTTCGTAATGGTGAAAAGGGACTCTTTGCTTGTGGTGGAAATGGATTTGGGGAATTAGGAGTGGGTCATGAAAAGCCATGTTGGTACTTGACCGAGGTGCTGCCGATGAGAAAAAGGAGTATATTAGACATCAAAGGAGGCCTTCATCATACTGTTATACTTTGCGGTATGGGTGATGTGTTTGTATCAGGTCGGGGTGATTCTGGCCAACTGGGCTTGGGGCCAATACTGCAACAAACAAACATATTCCAGATACTTTCTGTGCCAAATGCAAGAGGTATTGCTTGTTCCACATCAGGTGATCAAACATGTAAGCTATGAGCTTTTTAGTCTTTTTTTGCAGCATTTTTTTTTTGAGAAAAAAAACTTGATAGATGTTATCACACAAGAGGGCTTGCATTCTACAGGCTATAACTGCTATGGTCAATTGGGCTTGAAGCATGACAACAGCATAATCAACCAACCAGCTCTTGTTCCTTTGAAGTCAAGAAAACCACTTCTGATTTCTGCTGGAAGCCAATTTCTTGTTGTTGGAGTTTCTAAAAATGTGGAATAAAATGAAAGTGAGTCTTGCAACCTGTTGATTTGCGGCGAGCTAATGTAAGCTTTCTGTGGTTAATTGTTTGTCAGGAGACAACTTGTTATCTTTTTCCCTGCCACAGACTCCGCTTTTATAGCGTTTTACTGTTGCTTTAGTCTTTTACACGGTCCCATTGAGACGTGTTGAGGTTGAAAACCTCGTATCCCATTTGCCCATGGAGGTGGTACATCAACTTGACATGGTAATTTCCAATTGGGGGAAACGCTGCCTGACAGCAATAATACTCAATAATAAAGGTTATATTTACAAAATGCATCCATCTTTCTACATGTGCACAGCTTTTAAACCACATGCCGCCAAGGTCCAAAAGCATAACCCATCACTGGTTAAGGCATCCCTTAATCTCGGCAGCGCACAGCCAATGTATTATGGTCTTTTGGTTTGGAGATCATGTAGGAAAGATGTATTTTGTGCAGCGGTCAAGGCGCTGACTATGAGAGCATTATGCCTCAGGTTCGAAATCACAGAAACTCCTTTTATTCTAACAATAAAGATTTGGGTTGAAATATTCAATCTGTATAACTTATAGTTTATTTCTAATCTCTGTTAAGTAGTGCAAGTGATTTTGAATCTTTTAAGCGTAATACTCAACACGAATCAGACCAGTTCTCAACTAAGCTTATTTACAAATTCAATTGCTGTGTCATGCAATTTCAAGTGCTGGTGATTTGGAATACAAAGTGTTTATCACTCATGTTCCAAATTATTCAGCAGAATCTGAAGATGCAAAATCGGACAATGAGACAGACGAAGGGTTCACTGCTCATTGTTTCACCAAGGCTAAAACAGCGGACAAGAAAATCCTTCCCGTCAGCACAAAATTACCAGATTCAGGGAAGCCGGAGCAGTGGCAAACTGAACTGGAAAATTTGTCTCCACCACCTCCCTTACTCTCACCAGACCAACGTAGACTGACAGAGAAAAGTCTTGAAGGCCTCTTTAGAGATCAAATACTGTAAAGAACGTATCTGGCCATATGACCGTGCTTTTCATTCGATCTTACACAGCAAATTGGACCTGGGGAAATCATTGAGACTTCTTACAGATTTCATATCAGATATCATCAAAAAATATAGAAGAATTCTACATGAAATCTGAAAGATTGGGCGCTGAGATTGCAAATTCCTCAGATACCCAGACAAAATCATACCAAAATCTAGTGGAAAAAAGTCATGAAATCCCTGAGAAACCTCAGGAAACTTGAAATCGGATTGAAGGAGATCCGATTGCCCATTGAATTCTGGTTCATCTTTGAGGTTCTCTAACTCTGGATGTAGTAGTATGACACACAGCACATGCAAAGCATTGTCCCATGTTGTCTTCTTGTTGGATTGATTTGATTCCCGAGATTCCAAACCAAAATTTTTCCAAGAGAGTACCAATCCAAATTTGGTTGTCGCCAAGTTTAACACCAGGAACAAGAGCTTCTACAAGCATTTGAAGAAGCTGTGGTAGCACAAGGCATATTTGCCTGTTGTTGAAGATATGTACAAGAATTTCTGAAACAGTAGATTGGGCTGGGGCCCCATGTTTGAAAGCCTTACTATTCATTGTATCCAAAACCAGGGCAGCTCTTTTGGATCAATGAACTGTGTAAACCAAGGTGAGAACAGGGCCCCGTGGGGCACCCCTGCCCTGATGTGCCGGAGTTCCGGGCAGGGGGTGTCCCCATAGCGAGCCGGACCTTGCGAGCCGCTAACGGGCCGCTTAGCAGGCCGCTCGCAACCTGTGGGCAAGCCGCGTGCAAGCCGCTAACCAGTGGAAAGCCAGCCGCGTCGCAGTTAGTTCACAGGCCGCAAGCCAGTTGACAGCCAGTGGAGAGCCAGTTGAAAGCTAGTCCTTATTTTATTTCAAAAAGGTAAGAAACAATGAGCAGAAAAGTTTTAAAACTATAACATATGTATTTGAAGTAATAAACAAAATCCAAAGTAACCAACAATAAACAAAAACAAAAAAAGGATGCGCGAAGTCGAAAATAACAAAATATTGAAGAAACAATAAATAAAAAAACCCCCAATCAGCGCTTTGCCTTCTTGCTTGCGCTTCCTTCCTGAAGCGGCTCCTGCCAATCACGTACTATAGCGAGCGGCACGCGCGATTCGGACTCCGATTCGGACTCCGATTCGGGAAACGATTCGGGAAACGATTCGTAGTCCGACTGGGGTCCGATTTGGGTCCGAATAGGAGCAACCCCGAATCGGGCTCCACTCGGAATGACCAATAGGGCTATTGGCGCTCCTAGCCGCCTCCTAATGGAGTCCTAATCACTTCTCATTAGGAGGAAACAACTTTTTCCTGCAATTTGAGCATTGTCCTATTAGGAGCTACTCAGTCCTATTAGGACGACCAACTAGGACTTAACATCCTATGAAAATAACTGTCAACTGCAAAACACTCTAAAAAAATTCCCAAAAATTACAAACCATCTGAAAAAATTTAAAAAAATTGCAAAAATACAAAATTAAAATTTCAGAATTTTATGATATTATAGTTAAAATTAATCATAAAAATTTATCAATTTTTCAAATAAACCTCTGGCTACTAACATTTGCTAAGTTGCTCATTTCTCATGTCCACCATGCTGAACAAAAAAAAGTCTGCCTGAAGAGGGTCCAAATATCGCAAAATGTGTCCCATTTTTTCAAACCATCCAGCACACTGTTCTGCTGCTGATGTTGTCAGGATTCGCCTGCGCTAATCCAGCGTTGTGTTCTTAAATAAAGTAAAAGAGCGTGTTTATTGTTTACGAAACACGGGGTCGAAAGTTTCTTTGAAACATCGCAAGTAGACCAACGAACCCCTCCCGTTTCCCGGACAATCGAAGTCATCGTCTGGTCTTATCGCCAAAGGTTGATCTTGAACAAATGCCGCTAATGGATTCCAACAAGTTATGAGCCCAAACCTTCGAGGCATAAGTTCCAAAGATAGACTTGTCCCTGGATAGTGTTCCATAAAAAGAACAACGAAAACTATCATGAAAGGAGACAAAACGAAAACGGAATCAAAGAGAGTCATTCTCAATGATTCAAACTACGTAGCTTGGAGACGGTTGACTCTTGTAGTCATTGGTGCAAAGAACCAAAGGACTCTGGCTCCTTCTTTCAAACCATACGTCAATAAGTACGAAAGACCAAACGTACCATCTGGTTGGAGTAAGCTTCTTACCCTCAAACCCACTGAAAGCGACAATGATGTTGACAACGGAAGTGACGAGGAAGATGAAGATGAAACAGATGGAGATGGGGAAAATGAAACTGAAGATAAAGGGAACCAACCTGAAGATACCACAAAGGCATCGATGGCAGTCTTCAGAGTCCTCGAAGAGCTTTGGCAGATTGAAGAGAAGAGGGAGATCACTGACGTTGAAGCAATGCGTGCCACGATGAAAGCAATCCACGAAGGGATGTCAAAGAACATGCAAATTGCATACTCGAATCTCGAAACGCCCTCAACTCTCTGGGAAGAGTTCAGACGTACGAAAGATCCTGCGAATCGAAAGCTGGATACCTCTGCTGCAGATACCTACCGAGGTTTTGGCATCAAAGAAAACCAGTCGATTCCAGATTTCCTGAGAGCGGTTCGCGAAATTGAAGTAAGATGTACTGCGCTTGGGGAAACCCTCCATTTGGGAATGGCAGCGCAGAAGACAATTCGATTGAAACTGGACCATCGATTCGCTCAAGCTGTCATGATGTTGAGCACTAAGGAGTACGAAACTGTCGAATCAATGGAAACTGATATGGTCAATTTCTGGGATGCATTCTGTCAAGCAACAACCAGAAATCAACCAGCAAAAGTGTCAGCTGGTCCAAAACCACAGAATAATACTCCAAACCAAGTGTCGGCAGCAGTATCTATTACCGAAAATAAGAAACGTAAATACGACGCAAAAGGTACAAAGCCATATTCTGGACGGTACCCGAAGTGTGAAAAATGTCCTGGTTCACACAATCCAAGTTTTGACTGTGGGGCGTGTTGGAACTGCGGCTCGAAAGAGCACATGAGCAGAGCCTGTCCCAATAGAGGGAGCAAAACTCAAAATAGCAACGGAACAAATGGAAATGGTGGGAATAATTATTCCAACGCACCTTCCAGTTCAACGGCTATTGCGAACAACGAACCAGTCCCAAAACAAGTGGGATGGAAGCCAAACAAAGGTTTATTCAATGGATAAGAAGAGAATGCTATTTTCTCTTAATCATTTTAATCCTTTTTTGTCTTAGTGTTTTTGTGTTTTTTGGTTTTAAGATTTGATTCTGGAAGAAAGAAAATCTAAAATTGATAAAAACAAAAGTCAGCGCCCCGAAGCGCCTAAAAGAAACGAAAATGCTGTAACGAAAGAAAGTAACTCCTATCGATATGGTGGAAGGGCGCCCATGGGCGACAGAGTTATATTTTCTTTATTAATTTTGACAGCAACAATGATCGCCAGGATCATCGAAAGATTACCAGCAAAGAACAAGAGAACTACCGCAGCTGTTTTTCTCTCTGTAAACTAGTGGCATGATCTACGAAGGCATCCTTGATCCAGGGAGTACAAACACCATCATCGGTGATCACTCTTGGTTCGAGAGCTACGAACAAGTCCACATCCGGATTGGGATGATTGCGAAAGAAGGCTTTATGATCGGCACAATGCTAGGGCCAGTTCATTTCGACTTCAACGGGACTGTCGTTACAATTACCTGTATCTACGCGAAAGAGTGTTGACAAACTCTGTTTGCAGATAGGGACATCTTTCTAACAAATCCAACGTGGTATTATGTGACAAACCAAAATGGATCACAGTTTTTCGATAAGGTACTTGTAGCCTTTTGCACTTAACGAAATACTCATCTTTTGGTATAAGACCACTGGAGACTATTTATTCGAAGCCAAAGCAACGCGAAACGGATTGAAGCTAGTAAAATTCAAGGTTATTCATCGTGTGTTCTCTTCGAATGCAAACGCGAATACAATAAAACCTGAGACTATACACAATCGCTTCGGTCATCCCCACGCTATTGCTCTAAGAAATTTAGTCTATTCTGGATCTATTAATTCAGATAAATTTCAAAAGCTAGTTCTTGGAGAAAACCTTCACTGTGAGTTGTGTGTAGCCGGAAAGTTCAAGAGGGCAAAAGTCGGATCAGAAGCCAGATGGGTCGCGATTAAAACCAATGGCCCTGGAGAAATGCTGCACGCAGACGTTGCGGGGAAATACGAACCAGGATTCTACTACAACGGGAAAATGTATCAGTATTTTCTAATGGTTGTGGACGATTTCTTGCGGTTCTCTTTTATTCGATTATTGCAACGGAAAAGTCACGCATTAGCGGAGATGCTAATGATGATGGCGTTAATTGGAGCGACAACTCAGTGCCAATGTAGAGTTATTCGATTGGACAATGGAGAAATAGCGACAAGCGAAATATTCCAAGAGATGTGTGAATCCCGCGGAATCACATCAGAAACCATTGTGGTGGATTATCCACATATGGATGGTGTTGCTGAGCGGACAATTGGTATTGTCAAATCAACGGGACAGACGCTGCATATCCACGCGAAATTCCCAGCAAATCTTTGGGGACATTCATTAATTGTGGCGAACGATTTACGGAATTTATGACCTTCAGTTCGCAACGACCTGGAATCTCCATTTATTCGATACAACGCGTGCAAGCCTGAAATCCAGCAATTCCGGATTTTTGGATGCAAAGTCATGGTTCCGATCTATAAGAGAGGAAAAAAGGGGGAGTTGTCCGCGAGTGTAGCTACCAAAACGTATGTAGGACACCACTCACCCTCGATTATACGTTGCATCAACTTGGAAGGAATGTTGTCTTTTCATCGATTCCAAGATCTTCGAAGACAATTTTCCGATGTCGATTACTGCGGGTACCGCAAATGATCAAGGACAAACGCAAGAGTTTCCAGAGGACGCTCCTGACAACGAAACTGCAGACGAAAAACGGGATTTTCAAAAGGACCTTGATTCTTCTCTGTCCGATGCGATTAATCTACAAGAAACGAGACTCATGGACTTTATTCCAAACGCAAAAGCTCCTGTGGTTCAGGGGGAGAAAAGACCTAGTAGCCTGAGAAAAACACATAGCCAGACTATAAAGAAACGGGTTACCATCGAAAAGGAAACGGAAAGCGATGAGGATGATGAAGATTCTTCGTCGGACTATGAAACATCTTATTCAAAGTTGGAACATGTGGGTCTTATGGCGTATGCGACGCAAAAGGACTGTGCATTACCAATATTCCAGGAACCATCGTTAATAGTCTACGCAATGCACGCAACAACTACCAGTACCGCAAAGGAGAAAATAGTTGGTCTGGATTGGGATGGAAATGTACCAATCAGACATGCGGACATATTCAAGACAGCAAATCGACGCGAATGGTTGGATGCTGAAGAAGCGGAGTTGAAGAACTTGGAGAATCACAAGACTTACAGGGAGATTCTAGCTTCTGATGTTCCAGAGGGTACGGAAATTATCCCTACTATGGAAGTCTATGCTGTGAAGAACCACAAGGATCTCCCGGCTAATAAAGTCGCGAAATTCAAGTGTCGAATAGTGGCTCGAGGAGATTATCAACGCTATGGTGTCAATTTCGTGGACACATACTCACCAGTCATCAAAAACACAACGATGCGTTTTCTCATTGCATTGTCTATGTGGCTTAACATTGGGATATACACAGCGGATGCGGTGGGAGCATACCTGAATGGAGAGCTTGATGTGGAAGTTTATGTCAGACCACCAAGTTGCTATTCGCGAAAGGATGTACTGTGGCTGTTACTCAAAGGCCTCTACGGGTTAAAGCAAGCTGGAAGATTATGGTATCAAAAGCTGTGCAGTATCCTGGTATCTCTGGGATATACGATGAGTTATGCGGATCCTTGTCTATTTGAAAAATATGTTGACGGCTTCTGGATCTGGATAGCGTTCTACGTTGACGATATCTTGATTATCTGACATGAGTCGATTATTGAATCTGTTGTCGAAGACATCAAATCCAAAGTTGACATCACATACCAAGGTCGCTGCGAATATCACTTGGGTATGGAAATCGATTACGGGTCAGACGGAAGTTACGCGTTATTGCATCAATCAAAATACGTTCATTGTATTCTGAATCGCTTCAAGATGCAAGATTGTAACGGGACTCGTATTCCTATGTCAGTAGGAGCAGATTTCACGGAAAAGACTGACAGCGAAGAGGACTTGGACTTAATCAGTTTTGATTATAATTCTCTTATCGGAAGTCTGATGTATCTATGTGTGATTAGTCGGTTGGATATTAGTGCAAGTGTAAGCCTATGGTCTCGCGCTCTTCACAAACCAACAATGCGTCACTGGAATGGTGCGAAAAAGGTATTGCGTTATTTAAAGCATACTTACGATATGGGAATTGTCTACTATCGTGCTCCCAATCCTATTCCGAAGCAAATCTATTTCATTGGTTTGGCTGACGCGTCGGAACCGGATGCGGAAAGTGGAAAAGCTTAAACGGGTTGGATTTTCAAATTCATGGGAAAATCTGCTATTAGTTGGCGCTCGAATAAGCAGAAAGTGTGTACCCGCGGATCAAACTGCAGCAGAGCACATTGCATTCTATGAAGCGTCGCTCGAAGTCCCTTTTCTAATGAATCTCTGCAAAGATTTGAAATTGGATGTTGTTAAAACGTTAGTAATGTATTCCGATAACGATGCTTTTGTAAAACGTGTTCGTGAGAACAAACGTACTGAGGCAACGAAATGGATGCATCGAAGGTTTTGGAAAGTCCAAGAATTCTTCGCGGATAAAACCATTGATTGTCTTCATATTCCCGGAGAGGATAATGATTCTGACATTGAAACGAACCTTTACCAGAACCTGTGTTTAT
>JAIVFH010000373.1:0-24022 GCA_025765595.1 Obelidium mucronatum
TTTGAGCCGTGGCAATAGTAGCGGCAGCAGCAATGGAAAGGATTGTAGAGGCAATCATTTTCTTTTGGTTTGGAATGTTTTATGAATGGTGCCTAAAGGGAGAGAAGTTGCCTTGAATTTATAGTTTTTTCAGCCCACAGACACATTCGAATTTGTTGTTATTTACTCAAATTGATCAAATTTTCAACCACTTTTTGGCGTAATCCGTGATTTGCGCTAGTGTGACTACCAGAGTGTTTTCAGTTTGCGAATCAATGCGCTATTTTCCGTCATAAGGTTTTGGACGTCAAAAAATGTTGCAGCTTACTTCACGATAGGTTGGAACCTTTTTTTAAATTGAGCAAATTTGACTTTCCTGCTTTTAACTGTTTGGAAAGGCCTGAAACGTTTTAGACGCTCTTCACTCGTGGTTTTTAGAATAATGAGCACGTATTTATTGCTCTGCAGAGCTGGGAACTAGCCGAGAACTTGTGTCTTAAAACCTGCCCTGATGACAAGTCTATAAAATTTGTTTCAATTAGAGTTAACTCAGAAATGTTTCAAGAGGAAGCAAATCACTTAATTATTTGTTAGCACTTCTGATGTGTCTGACAAGTTTGATGTGACCATGTATCTAAAAATAAAAGACTTGAACTTCCGTATCTAAACCATTTCAAACAGATATTTATTTCTTTTGCGAATTTAGCACAGTCATAAGTTGAGTCGTCATACTGGCAATATCTCCAAAGTTGCTTGGAACAACAACAGTTGTACTCGCTTTAGCAATGTTCCCAAAGCTCTCAACATACTTCTCCGCCACACTCAAGGACACGGCATCTTTC
Organism: Obelidium mucronatum; assembly: GCA_025765595.1. Lineage (NCBI taxonomy): Eukaryota > Fungi > Chytridiomycota > Chytridiomycetes > Chytridiales > Chytriomycetaceae > Obelidium > Obelidium mucronatum. Next base: position 822 of record JAIVFH010000373.1, read on the forward strand.
CCACTGTCTCCGTTCGACTTGATCGCCTTTGAAATCTTGTCAATAGCATCCGCACTCGCTTCAGCATGCATTCGAATGGCTTTGGCGTCCCCTTCAGCCTTATTAAGTTGAGACTGCAGTTCTGCTTCCGATCTCAAAATCACAGACTGTTTTGCACCTTCCGCCATATTAATCGCACTCTGTCGAGATCCTTCACTTTCCAAGATTTCCGCGCGCTTTTGTCGTTCTGCGGAGATTTGGCGATGCATGGATTCGACAACGTTTTGCGGGGGGTGGACATCGCGAATTTCGTAACGGAGGCATTCGATTCCCCAGCATTTTGATGCGTGGTTCATGGCTTGTGTGATTTTGTTGTTGAGGGTTGTGCGCTCTCCGAGGGTTCTGTCGAGAGTGAGGAGACCGATTTCCGAACGCTGATTTTTGAAAGTGACAAAAAAAATGAAAGGGGTCAGTTCAGTATAGTCAGCGACAAAAAAAAATAATAAGAAGAAGAAGATCTAACCATGGTTGTTTGAGCAAGTTGTGTAATGGCAAACTCTGGGTCATCGACGCCATATGAGGCCTTCATTGGATCAATAATTCGATAGTACAAAACGCCATCAATTTTGATGGTGACGTTATCCTGGGTGATGGCGTTCTGCGGCACGATTTCAACAGCAGTTTCCTTGTAACTCTGGACATATCGCACTTGGTCAACGAAGGGCGCCAAAACGGCAAGGCCGGGTTCCAGCACTTTGTGAAACTTTCCAAATCGTTCCACAATATAGACTGATGCCTGGGGAACAAAGAGAATAATGGTATTCCAAGGTGGTGAACGACGTGAGATTCCGCGACCGACGTTCTTCATTCCAGAGCCCGGGGAGGTAGAAAAAATGGTTCGTTTTTGAAAGGCCAGTGGAGATGGCGTTGAAGACCGAGTGACGGAAGCTTGGGCCAAGTGGCTGAAATAGCGAGGAGAGGATACGCCAGCCAGATAAAGGACAGTGCTGGAGTGGGCTCTTGCAGTAAGAGCAACTGTTTTTCTAGTAGACTGAATGAGTTTTTGCATTTTTGAGATGAATTTGTGGGGAGAGCTGGGCGATTCTTTTGTACCGTTTTTAATTACCTGACGTGGCTGGCACCGCCCCAAGACGCCACAGCCACACCATAGGCGACGTGGTTGCTAGAGACCAAATTAGATTGGGATTACAGTCTCTCTCTTGCAGCGCTGGGTAGATGATGGATACTTGCTGTTATAGATACAATTTAATTTTCTTTTTTCATTCTTTTTTATTATCTGCTGTAAAACTCTTTCTTTGACAAACTTTGCATGTCCTCGTTTGCCTTTTGGCACCGGATCGCGGCCTCTCTCAATCTCGGACCGCAGACGTTTGCGCTGACGCGGCGCCAGAAGCTCTTTGGCGCGGGCGTAGTCGGCGGCGGCGGGGTCTTTGGGCTTGTGTCGCTCGTGGCGCCGACTCGTGCGGCGGACGGCGCGGCGCCGGTGTTCGCAGACAGCGGCGGCGGCGTGGCGGTGGCGCAGACGCAGGCGGGGGCGGACACGCGGCACCACGTTGCGGGCGGCGGGTTCGCGAACCCGTGGGCGTCGTTCCGGGCGCCGGGCGCGTCGTTCGCGCTGTCGTTTGCGCAGCTGCTGCTGCTCGGCGACCGCCGCCCGCCGCTGCCGCCGCCGCCGCTGCGCGTGCGCACGCAGCAGATCGACTGGCCGCGCCTGGCCGCCGCCGCCGCCGAGCACGAGCACGAGCACATGCTGCTGACGTGGCTCGGCCACGCCGCCTTCCTGCTGACGCTGCCCGGCGCCCGCGTGCTGCTCGATCCGTGTCTGAGCGACCGCTGCTCGCCGCTGTCGTGGGCCGGTCCGCAACGCCTGGTGGCCCCGCCGTGCAAGCTGGAAGACCTGGACCCCGACGTCGTCGTCATCAGCCACAACCACTACGACCACCTGGACCTCGACGTCATGAAGAAGCTGGTGCAGAAGAAGAAGGATCTGCTGTTCTTTGTCCCGCTGGGAAACAAGAAGCTGCTTGTCGACGCCGTAAGTTTACTGTTCTTGTCGCGAATGACTCCTCATGAATCATCAAATCAACTCTCTCTCCAGGGAATCACAAATGTTGTTGAATGCGATTGGTGGGACTCTTATTCGGTTCATAAACCGAAAACGGACGTCTCTCCAGAAGCAAATCTTCAGATTTCTTGTACTCCAAGTCAACATTTCAGCAGTCGAACATTGTGGGACAAGAATCAAACGTTATGGAGCAGTTGGCATATTCAGAGTACTGCGTTTAGTCATGAAACGCCACCAACGACCTCTCCCTCCAACAATGACGCAAACCATGCACACAACACCAATCATGGCCACAACCATTCAAACGAATGCGATATTACCACGTCTTCACCGCGACCAATAACCAAATCTTTCTTTTTCGGAGGTGATACCGGTTACCGAACAGTTTTCACAAGTGAGGATGAGGAAAACGCACCTACATGTCCCGCTTTTCGACAAGTACGAGAGAAATTCGGTGATACTGATCTGGCAGCTCTCCCCATCGGGGCATATAACCCCCGGCACTTACTCAGCAACGTACACTGTTCACCAAAAGATGCAGTCGAAGTTCACTTGGACTTGGGTGCCAAAAAGTCAGTGGCCATGCACTGGGGTACTTTTGTGTTGTCCAGAGAGGATGTAATGGAGCCGCCAAGGCTGCTGAGAGAGGAAATGGCAAAAAGAGGGGTCAGGGAAGATGAGTTTTTGGTGATAGAGGTTGGTGAGACTGTTTCTGCGTGAGGAAGCCGTTTTTTTTCTTTGGAGGGATCTATAGAATGATGATTGGTGTTTGATTTTCAACAAGTAAATACTTTTTAATTTTTAACAAAACTGGAACATCATCGCCAATGAGAAAGAGACTAAATTTTATTGTACAAACAACGATTACATCAGAAAATGAACTTGCAATAACCCAAAAACATGACTTTCAAAACTGCAAGAATTCAGCGAAATCCAAAACTGGTTCCACAGTCTCAACATCACAGTGAGCGAAAATGTCTGTTGGTTCTTGATCCGGCAATCCAGCAAACAAGGCATCCAACGCCGCATCCAACCCATCACCACCACCAACAACATCATCATCAAAGTTCAAATCATCCAAAAAACTCAACTCATTCACTCCATTTCCATCATTTAGCTTGGTCGCGGCTGCAAAAGAACCATAAAAGGGGAATACTATTTAACACTTGTATGTGTACATCGACAAGATAGTAAAGCACCCGAAGAACCCGTAATCAAAATGAACAGAGAAACCCGTCAACTACCACAACAGAAAACGCATCCGGTGTCGCGCAAGAAAAAAGGTCACCCATAGGCACAAAACTCGTCGACCTAAAGGGGTTACGAACCAGCAAAACAACAACCAGAATCAAGTCACATTTACCTCCCCGCTTTGCAGGCATCTTTAGAACCAAACTGACACTCTCTTAATGCAACATGCTCAACCCTGGGAACTTGGCAACTGCTAGTATGGTATGCCTTTGGGAGGAAAGAACGAGACATGTCATTCAAGAATTTGGAGAAACAAACCCTTTGTCGAAACCAAGAGGAAAAGCTGCGAAGAGACCGGAATGAACCAAGGAGGTTCCATTGCGGTTCCCGACAGCTCAACTCTTGATTCCAACGCAGATTGCTTCCCCATCATCTATCGTTCCACGCCCACGTCCGATCCATCTCAATTACAGTACCAAGAGAAGCAATAACCAAAACCAAACAATAACATTGGGTTGAGCGGAGCAATCGAGTGCCAGTGGCGCCAAGACACTACAAATCAGGAAGAAAAAGTGCCAGATCAGGTTGTGTCTGCAGTCAGAAAACCCCCAAGTCGACAAAGAAGTGCTAAGGTAAACTAATTTCAGAACGGACAGGAGATGCAAATCGTGGAGCTCGTTTTTACAACGAAGCTGGACGTAAGGTTTCAGATTACAGATTCTTCTAGCGAGGGGGAGAGCGCTGCTGGCTCGCCTTGACCAAGAATGGAAGTAGAGTGAAAGAGAGAGAATTGGTGAGATGATGACGACTCTGGAAACAACGGAGTGTCGTGGTGGGAATAGAGAGTTGGGGAACTCGAATGGGACGACAGACTGGGAGATACAGGAAGGGGCACCAAAGAGGCCATGCTGCAGGAAGCCGAAGACGAAGAGGCGGTCAATGAGGCCACTTGGTGAGAAAGGGCCTTCACTTGGGCCAACAGTTCTGCGTTGAGTTTGTCCATCGCCTCGAGGCGATTCATCAGGGATGCGTTGGTGACTTCGAGGTCTTCGAACGTTCGTCGCTTCTTGTCGCGACTTGTTTGGGCGGCAATACGGTTACGTACGATTCTGTGTGGAGATTGTGTTAGAGAGGGTATCCCAGCAATCATCTCTTCGATAGCTTACCTGGCCTGCTTGATCACCTCGCGCTGAGAAGGCGTTCGTTTGCTCTTGCTCGTTCCAACAGCCTCTGCGTACGCCTCTGCATCAACACCGGGGGGAGCCTCAGGCAGCTCAGTTTCGTCTGAGGGAGAGTCGCTTCGTCGCCGTTTGAGGGCTTTATGTTGTTGTGGCGCAGGAGGCAGGAGCACAGGCTGTTGGAACATTGTGAGCATCGTGGCTGGCTGGATAGAACGTGGTGGTTGGTTGGTTGTGTTGTCTTTTCAGTGAGGTTTGTTGGCCTTTTTGTAGATCAGAAATCTTGGATGAAATTGGAACTTCCACGGTGGAACTTACCAACTGGACCACACCCGTGCATAGTTATTTTTCGGACTCTGCATTTAATTCCTATTTTCATAGAAACTCCAGGCTCCACCAATTGTTTTCTCGTTGTGGTATTCCGATATAACCGGCGTCGGTGGCACTGAGAAACCCTTTGTACGTCCAGTATATTCGGTAATAACTGACAAACAATATATATGCACAAGAACCATAATAATATTAAAGTGAATATAAAGAATAATAATAATAACTGATAACCTCAATGGTGGGCAATATATATGGGTGTATTAGTATTGGTGGTATGGGAATACCGCACCAGCTAGAATTTTCGGCGAACGAATGTTTAAAAAGTACCCTTTCGTCGAAGCCAATAATTATCTTCATCTGTCAATACTGCCCAGCTTTGTTCGGAAGTTTTCGGAATCCAAACCAAAAAATGTGCTTCACGGCTCCTTTCGACCCAAACTCATATGCAAACGCCCACCAGATTGCAATTACAACGGTGCATTTGTCGCTTGAAACCGACTTCTTCAACCACATCCTGATTGGTTCCGTCACACACAAGTGCACTGTTGTGGAAGCTGGAGTGATGGAACTGGTTCTGGTAACTATCTGGGCACGCTCTATCTTTTATACAAGACCTCCTCGCGATGCTTGTCTTTCTTTGTTTGCTCTCATTGTCAAGGCTGTCGTGGCTCTCATACAGTTTTTTCTTGGACAGGACACCAAAAACCTGCTCATTGAAAAGACCCTTGTCAACGATTCACAGGTGGCACACGTTCTTGGAGACATTGATGTGTGCTATGGAGCCCCTCTTCGCATTCCTTTGAATGAGGGTCTGCAAGTCGGGGACCAAGTCAGTGTCCAAGTCTTTTACAGAACCTCCAAAGACGGATGTTTGGCAGCCCAGTGGCTGGAACCCAGGTATTTTGTATAAGCTTAGAGTTTTTTCTTTGCACGTCCGTACTTGTTCTTTAACCGATTGATGCTTTAATCAGCCAAACTGTGGGAAAGAAGCATCCATACATGTTCACTCAATGCCAACCAATTTATGCACGTACATTGGCGCCTATTCAAGACTCTCCTTACGTGAAGCTCAAATGTGAGTTTCGATTAGAGCCATCTCAGACAAGCCAACCAACTCTCATTCACCCATATTTCATCCGATAGACACGGCTGAAATCAGATGCCCCTCCCATCTTCGCGCGTTAATGAGCGCCGTTCCCACATCCGAAACTGTTTCAGGAAACGTCAAAACATGCAACTTTACCCAACAAATCTCCATCCCGAGTTACCTGATTGCCCTCGCCGTCGGCAACATTGAAGGAAAACGCGTGGGTCCACGAACCACGGTGTGGAGCGAGCCGGAAGTAGTTGAGAAGGCTGCCTGGGAATTTCAGGACACGGAGTTGTTTATCAAAACGGGAGAAGAGATTTTGACTCCCTACGTGTGGGGAGTGTATGATTTGCTTGTTTTGCCTGCGAGTTTCCCGTATGGAGGAATGGAGAATCCGTGTTTGGTATGGGCTGTTGAAGCGCGTTTTTTTTTATCACAGTCATTGATTCTTTTTTTTTTTGCTTTCGTCAGACTTTTGTCACTCCATCGCTTCTTGCTGGCGACCGATCCCTTGTCGACGTTGTTGCACACGAAATCGCCCATTCCTGGATGGGCAACCTTGTCACTTCAGCCTCATGGGAGCATTTCTGGTTGAATGAAGGATTCACGAGGTTTATCGAGCGTCGTATTGTAGCGCGGCTTCGCGGAGAACCCGCTCGTCATTTTTCTTCGCTCTTGGGGGTTAAAGCCCTTCAACAAGCTGTCGACCATTACAATGAAGTCGCGACGCCTCAGTTTTCGCGGTTGGTTCAAGACTTGAAGGGATGTGATCCGGATGATGCCTTCTCGACTGTTCCATATGAAAAGGGGTTCCATTTGCTGTTTTATTTGGAGAGCATTTTGGGTGGAAGTGAAGTCTTTGACGGATACTTGAGGAACCATGTCGAGACGTTCAGTCACAAGTCCATCAACTCGTTTCAGTTCAAGGATAACTTGTATGCCTACTTTGAAAAGACTTTTGGACAGGAGAAGGTGGATATTCTCAACACGGTTGACTGGGATACTTGGTTCTTTGCTTCTGGAATGGTATGTTGTGGTTCCGTTTTTTTATGTCAACCAACTGACTAAATTGTCTTTCAATCTACAAGCCTCCGGTCGAGAACAAGTTTGACCAGTCCCTTGCGGAGGCATGCAAAAGCCTTGCCACCCGCTGGACTGACTACGCCAAGAACCCAGTCCCTTCTCACAACTTCTCGGCAAAAGATATTTCCGAGTTTTTCACCAACCAAACAGTTGTCTTTTTGGAGACTTTGATGACTGAAGCATCCTCTGCCAACGGCGTCAAGTTCTCGATCGCAGTCTTGGATACTATGGATTCAGTCTACAAATTCACTGTAGGTAGAAACTGCGAAATTCGCTGCAGATGGCAAGAGTTGTGTCTGGCGAGCGGGAGAGAAGTGATTTTCCCTGAGGTTGTTGATTTCGTCACGACCATGGGGAGAATGAAGTACGTGCGACCACTTTACCGTGCGCTCAAAAAGTGTTCTGCAGCGGGGGAAAAGCTTGCCAGGGAGACTTTTTTGAAGCACAAGGGCTTTTATCACCCAATCTGTGCTCAGATGGTGGAAAGGGACTTGGCATAAAATTAATAGAATTTCATTTTTTTGTAAAAAGCCCGCTGTACGATTTTGAAGTTTTAATCTTCTCATTTAAACTGCTTGTTGAATTCACGCCCAATCAGCATTCGGCGAATCTCACTCGTTCCAGCTCCAATTTCGTATAACTTTGCGTCACGCAAAAGACGTCCGGTGGGATCTAGCATCGGATTGTTAGTTCTGCCAAGAATGGAGACAAAATTTCATAATTACTTACAATCGTTGATGTATCCGTTTCCTCCCAGGCATTGGATGGCATCCAGCGCACATTCAGTGGCTCTTTCGGCAGCATATAGAATAACACCAGCACAATCTTGTGGACTAGCATATCCAGAATCCGCCGCGCGAGCCACAGTGTGGACATACGACCGAGACGCACCAAGTTTCGTGTACATGTCAGCCATCTTGGCCTGAATCAGCTGAAACTGGCCAACCTGCTGACCAAACTGTGTGCGTTCATGGACATAGGGAATCGTGATATCCAAAGCCGATTGCATCAACCCCAAAGGACCCGCTGCAAGCACCAATCTCTCCATATCCAACCCAGACATCAACACATACACCCCCTTCCCAACTTGACCCAACACATTTTCAGCAGGGACTTCACAGTCTTCAAAGACAAGTTCACAAGTGTTGCTTCCACGCATGCCAAGTTTGTCGAGTTTGGGGGATTTGGTGAAGCCTTTGAATCCCTTTTCAACAAGGAAGGCAGTGATTCCTTTGGGACCTGCATTGATATCTGTTTTTGCGTACACGACCAACACGTCGGCGTCTGGACCATTGGTGATCCAAAACTTGGTTCCATTGAGGATATACCGATCGCCTGACCAGAGAAAAAAAATGTTAATTTTTACTAGGCGTGGTGTAGGAGGGGGTGGTTACTTCTCACCCTTTTTATCAGCCCTCAGCTTCATGCTGACAACATCACTTCCCGATCCAGCTTCACTCATAGCCAAAGCCCCGATATGGTCTCCACTAATCAACCGAGGAAGATACTTTTCCTTTTGCGCTTCATTTCCGTTGCGAACAATCTGATTCACGCAGAGGTTCGAATGGGCACCGTAACTGAGTGCCACACTTCCACTGGCTCGGGAGATTTCCTCCATCACCAAGCAATGGGCCAGGTATCCCATATCTTGACCACCGTATTGTTCTTGGTTTTCAAACAAAAAGTGAAAATAAATTGGCATGTTTTAGATGGATATTGTGGAGACAAACCTGGTGCAGTGATTCCAAGGAGTCCCATATCACCAAACTTTTTCCACCTATTATTGCAAACTTCCTATTTCAGTCAAAAGGAAGGAGCAAAAAATAGCCAAAGCGAGCGGCAAACAAACATGTCCATCGGGAACGCATTGTCCTTGTCGATTTGATGGGCCCTAGGGGCGAGCTCTTTCTGACAAAACTCGTGGACAGACTCCCGCAGCTATACGGAGTATTTGTCGTTTGTTTTTAGTTTTGACTCGACTTCATTCTCTGAAACAAACAATTACAAACCGTGTGGTGCTCTTCCGAGAGTCCAACAACGCGGTTTTCGTAAGAGTCGAACGCTAGCGATGAGTATTTTCGAAGCGCTGGGAAGCCATTGGCGCTACGGGATGCTGGGACAGCTCGAACGAGACGGTTGATGGATCGAAGCATTTATTATTTTAGAGATGTTTTTTTTTTGTTTGGTTCCGAGAATCTCCGAGACAGAGGGAAAAAGACAGCCACACCAAACCCACAAATCATCGACACAAAGCTGCCGTGAAATCCTTTATCTCAAGTGGATCGAGGAAATCGACGCGTAATGCCCCTCTCCGCATGTTTAACGAAACGCCACAGTTTCCCATGTGTTTAACATGTGGAGAATCGTGCAGGCGCATTGCAACAGTCTCTGATTGAAAGAGCCCTTCCTTATTGGTTGGAATAAAAAGTAGGAATCGAGATTTGTCAGGCCCTCCCGCCGCCAGCTGGTCTACCAAAATGATGCCATGTCTCCAACTGCTGAATCCGGTCCAACTCTCTTTGGCGACTACCACAAAGTACTTAAAAAAAAAAGTAGGCTTTGAAATAAATACAAATGCGTTTTTTTTTTAACGGATTTGAAGGAAGGAACTCCTTACCGACTTGACTTTTCGTCGAATGACAAACTCCTTATGGTTTATTGCTCTCGGCATACTAGCAGGCGCTGCAGTGAGCCTAATAGAACGTATTATATCATATTTTTGAGCCGTAGTATGTAATTCTGCATCCGTAAGGCTTGATGCTTTCAGTTGCGAATTCACCATTGGTTCCGATATTTCCTTTTTGTTGACAAGCTGCCAAAACGAGGGTCCCTTTTTATCAGAAACAAGGGACTCTGATTTCACTCTGGCTCGTGCCACTTTTGAAAACTGAGTTGCCAGAGAGTTTGCGCTGTTGTTGTTGTTGCTGCTGTTATTCCCGTTACTGCCTTTGTTGATTTTGTCAACACCATTCTCAGCGCTCTTGTTTAAGCTGGACAGACTCTTGTTGAAAAATTTGGATGATTTGGAGGTATTTGTTTTGGCGCTGCCGCTGCTTGTTACTTTCCACGCTTTAAGTACCTCTTGCGCTTTGGCTTGAGTGTTGAATATCACGTCGAGAATAATCGGAAGCATTTGCAAGAGAAGAATGAGGGTGGTGATCATCCATCCAATGCACGCAATTTTAAAGTCGAGTAAAGGATCAATGGAGATTGTAGTGTTTTTAGCTGATGACGATGAGTGTGATGATGAAGAAAGAGCAATGCTAATGATCCCTCCGAGTGCGACCAGGGCGTTTGTAACGAGAAGCAACGTGAATTCAGAATGAATTGCGGGGACATTTCTGCTGACAATTGTAATTCCCATATGGGTCAAGTACAACAAAAAGTTATACCCATACAGAGTGTATCTTATTGACGCATTCCGTTCGGTACATGCATACATGATTGTCTTTTCTGATGATAGTATGGTTGTTGCGTGAATATGTGGGTTTGAGTAAAACGACCACAGTGTCAGAAAAGCTCCTTCAAAAAGGACAATCAAAAAGAGAAGTCCAAGCCATAATGGATCTCCAAGGATATGCTTTTGAAGCCTGTGCTTTGATTGGTATACAAGATGCACTCGTGCGTTCCGTGTGATCTGAGATCCAATTATTATGCTGAACGCAGTCCCTTGTAACCACACGCGTGTAGTATACTTTGGAATCGAGATTGAATCAAAGTAGAATAAATCAGAAGAATACGAAAAGGCGCAGCCGCAAATGGATGCAACAAGAAAGATGGCATTTGAACTTTTGACAAGTGGTCTTTTCCGGACTGCAATCACAAGAACAGCAAATATTGAAGATAGAATAACTCCAATCTCAAAAAGGGCTAAAATAAATTTTCCAAGCGCATCCGATCTGGTGATTTCGATAATGTTGAATACAGTGCGATCCAAAGGCGGCACAGACCCTGTTAGCAAGTAAGTTTCAATCAAACTGAACATAGTTTAGTTTCGCTTACCATTTGAGAAAAATGTGACAGTACGGTTGACTAATGGGGTTAACTGCGTAATATCTGGATTTGTAAAACTGAACCAGGTGTATGTCATTTTCTCAGAAACACTGCCAATCAGGTAGGCAGAAGAAATATCGCCATTAAGAGTCAGTTTTGAGGGATCTGATATGCCCCTATATCCAGTGTTGCGGAATAAGGTCCAGTTCAAAGAATCTCGCAAATCGCCAGAATTCAATTGAACCACAGAAGTATTGCGAATCAAATTATCAAGACCCTTGGCTAAAATCCCTACACAATCCAACGCACTGAATGAACCCATTGCTTGAATAGCTTTGGCAGTAAGTTTGTTTTGTCTAATAACAATCTTTGAATGGCTGAAGGTAAAAAACGAAGCGATTGTGTACAAACGTCCAGGGGTCCTGAAGCACATTAACTTGTCTAATTAAGAAGTTTTGCAGACCTTTCGAATAATCTGTCTCCAAATTAGATGGCTGGATGATAATGATTCCTTTGGCAGCCTTTTGATAATCCGGACCCCATTCTGAAAAACAAATCAATTTCTAATATAAGATGGAAGTCAATGTGGGTTTAACTGGCTATTGCATCGGCCGTTGAATATGGAACAGGGATGTTTTGGGAAATATAAACATATTCCGGACCAACAAGCCTCGGTATTCTGTGAATCACCATTAATTGCAAGATCTTTATAGCTCTGGATTATACAAACGTGGAGTATGCTAGAGAGTAGTATACTGCAGCAGTAGTGGATTGCCCTAGACACAAAATAATATATCGCGCGTCAACACTGGAGAGAGTCCGAGCAATTTGATCCACGTTATTGCCGTTTGCAAAGCTGATGGCAGCCAGAATTTCGATACCATACTTTTCTGCCACATCCATGAAAGCATGGCAGTTTGAGGTTATATCACTGACGGATGTTGATGATACCAAAGCAACACGCGATACGCCCCATGATTGTAACAATAGGCCGAGAGTATCACCATAACCTGATATAGAGCGCGCCTGGAAGTAGTAAGGATACTTTACTCGATTTAGCAACTTGGCTGACACTTGAGACGATCCACAAAACGGGAGCTTATAATGACCATAGACTTGCGCCGAATATCTATTCAATTATAATTGATGAAAAAAAAATCGAAAACGAATATATCGACTTACGATGTCATTTCGCCGAAAAGCTCCCCAAACACGGCAACAACGTCAGGATGTTCATTGGCGATTTCCATGGCAGTGCTTATCGCACTTCCAATAGTATATTCTCCATGTCGGTTTAGCATATCAAACCGCTTTACGATGATTGACGTGTTTGGTAAGATTCTATTACTTAGATTGATCATGTTGGCTGATATTTGGGCCGTAGCTTGAAGCCAGTAGAATCCCTGCGGGAAGCTAGAGTACCGCGAGTCTGAGTAATAAGAAAGGTTGATGGAGTCATATCCTCCCGTGACAAGCCTGCCGCGATATTGCAAGTCGGGATACCACTGGTACGGACCCACGAAGGCAATTGTGATGTTTGACTGCGCCTTTGGAGGCAGCTCAGCAGCGAGAGCGGCAGACCAAAAGCCGACCAAGAGAAGTGAGAAGCGGGGCATTGTGCTATTGTTGTGATTTCTTTTATTATTTTATTTCTCGCTGTTTGGTTATCCAACAAAAATGCCCAGCACCAACACAGTCGACCTGGGCTTCTTTGCGGCGGCCGCCGACGACGCGGATGACGCCATCGCCGGCGAAGTCGCCGAATCCGCGGCCGGACGAGAAGGCGAAAAAGCCGAAAGAGAAGACGCCGACGCCGACGACGAGGCGCCAACTGCGGACGCGGCGCCGCCGCCGCCGCTGTCTGTCGCGGCGGCCGCCGGCGCGGCGCTGTCGAAGCTCGCGGCGAAGACGTGGCTGCGGCCGAAGAAGCCGCCGGCCGCCGTCGACGCGCCGCTGCTTGCGCAGTGGGCCGCCGACCTGACTTCCCGCAGCGCCGCCGCCGCGACCGCCGCCGCGCTGCTCGACCGCTGCCAGTGTCTCGAGCGGGTGCGTGCCGCGTGCGCGTCCAGTGCGTGTGCTGACTTGACTCTCTCTTTGTTTAGTATCTGTGGCCGCTGTTCACCGACGCGCCCTCAAACAACCACGTGCTGGTCGTGGCTGCGCTGCTCAACGAGAAATTCAGAGAACACGTCGCAGACCCGTGGTCGCTCGTCACGGGCAACGCACCGCTCTTTGCCGTGTTCTTCAAGGCCGTCCTCAGCCTGATTGTCTCGGCCTCGCTTGAACTCGAATCGCGCTCTGTTTTGCTTGTTTTGCTTATTCACGCCTTCCAATCTCTCGAAAATTCGCTTGTTCGCGCTGAGTGCATGAAGCTCGTTGGCATTTCAATCTGGCACTCACTGAGAGATGCCGAGAAACTGGAGCTAGAGCTTGGAAAAGCCCCCGGATTACGCAAAATTTGGAATAAAGCCGAGAAGCGGCGTTCTACTGGTTGGTGTGATTTTTTGTGTTTTGGGGGAAATCTGCTTATCTTTTCCTTCAGCATCTGAAGAAGATGTCAAAAATGAGCAGGAATTCATGTCCACATTGATTAGACTATACTACAAAGTATTAGCAGTTATTCCAGAGAAGCCCACTGTTGAAAATCGTCCAGCTATTGAATTCTGTGAACGTTCACTGGAGTTTTTTACCGATCTCCTTTCCCAACTTCCAACTCGCCGATATCTCACTAGTTTGCTGAAAGACCACCATTTTGATCAAACATCGCGAAGCAGTACCCTCGCCGCTCGTGGAAACATTAGTGTTAAAAATGGAATCTCTCATGTTCTCAGTGGATCTTGCTTTGTTCAACTTTTGGATTTATACGAACTTTATGAATCTTTTGAGATCGATGATGTTACAGGAGCTGCGATATCTGCCGAAGATGCTTCTACGAGGCATTACGCCAACATGCAGGCCTTCCAAAAGTTGTGTTTCTCAAATTACCGAGAATATTTGGAGGATTTTGCCTTGAAGCCCGTTGGCGTGATTGAAAACAGAGCTGCCTTTGTGAAGCATTTTGCAGAGATCGATCTTGATGTTTTGAGACGGCTTTGCAAAGACGTAGGATTCCGGATCGCCATTGTAGGAGTTGATGGGGAGGACGATGAAGATTCCGAAAAGTACTCAGCAGAATTTCTTATTGAAACTCTGGCGCGGACTTATTGCAAACAGACTAGACAGCTGGATATAGTCAACTCTGTTTCCATTTATCCGAATGAGGTATGTTTGATTGCGCGAAATTGTATTCTAATACTAAATTTTGTCTTGTGGCATTAGACTGATTTGTTTGATGACCTGCGATCACCAAATTCATACCAATTCCAAAACACTCACTGCCTTCCAATCCCAAAGTTGAACCTACAATTTCTCACAATGCATGACTACCTTTTGAGAAACTTCAACTTGTATCGACTTGAAACTGCATACGAAATCCGACAAGATGTCGAAGATGCAGTCAAGAGATTGGCACCAAAATACACTCCTGATGTTGATTCTTTGAGTGGATCCACGGTTTTCACAGGTTGGGCGAGAATGGCTGCCCCAATTGAACGAGTACGTTAATTACAAGTGCTGGCCCAGTTTTTGTGACTTTAAACTCATCTTTTCTTTGGTGTAGTTTGAAATTGCCGAAGTGGGGTCTCCAGCTCTTGGTGAAACAAAACCGTCTTTCGTCATGGGAGAAGTGTCGTTTGTGATTGGAAAGTACAGTGATTCTATTCGTAAGGAATGGGAAGCTTTGAAACGCCACGATGTTCTTTTCCTGATTGCCATTGAAATGGATGCTGAGCTCCCGGCGTGGGCTGCTGACAATAAGGCTGCTTCCGCTAAAAGTACCACCAAAAAACAACAACCTTTCAGAAAGCAGTTTGGAATTAAGCATATCCGTGGTTGTGTGGTTGTTGATGTGTTGGATAATGAGGGAAAGAAGTTGGGTGGTGGTGAAGATGATGAGGAAGGAACGGGCAATACTCGGGGATCCGGTCGCTCTTACAAACGGACTCTTCGTGTTTCATTGGACACAAATCAGTATGAGAACGATATGGGGCGTGTCCTTCGGAAAGAAGCAGCTGATGTTCACCGCACCTTCAACATTTTGCTTCGTCGTAAACCACAAGAAAACAACTTCAAGTCGGTGTTGGAGTCTATTCGAGATTTGATGCAGAGTAGTGATATTGTTGTGCCAGATTGGCTGCAGGATGTAGTTCTTGGATATGGTGATCCAGCTTCTGCAGATTTCAAGCAAATGAAAAATCCAGTGACCAAAATTGATTTCAGGGACACATTCCTGAGCTGGGAGCACGCCGTTCAGAGTTTTCCGGAATATGTACGGCACTTTGTTCGGTTTTTTTTTCAATCCCCTTATCCAACCTTTGGTTTAGACTCTGAAGCCGATTGGCGATTTGGCCGCTTCGAGCCAAAAGAAGCCCCCCTTCATTCTCAACTTCCCAAACAATATGTTCTCTGCTTTACGAGATTCTTCGAAACTTGGAAAGAGAAAGCATGAAGCAGAGGCAAAGAAACCAAGTGTAAAAGATTTAACAATCGAAGTAGAAACGTACAAGCCAGTAAATATGGGACCTTTTCCGGAAGATGCTCAAAAGTTGAACACTATCCCTTTCACACCAAAGCAGGGTATGTTGATGGCACTTTTTTTGTTTCGTTTGGATTTTGACATTTTTTTGGTATTAGTGGAGGCCATTCATTCAGGATCATCAACGGGATTAACTTTGGTTGTTGGACCACCTGGTTTGTTGACTTTATTCGGTTGAACAAAATTCAACGCCCTCTTACCCATAATGTCCGCAGGTACTGGAAAGACGGACTTGACTGTCCAGATCATTGCCAACATCTACCATAACTTCCCCAACGAAAAGACCCTGCTTGTGACGCATTCGAATCAGGCGTTAAACCAGCTGTTTGAAAAAATTGTTGCTTTGGATATCGATCAACGTCACGTTCTCCGTCTTGGTCATGGAACTGAAGATTTGGATTCTGCTGAAAACTGGGGAAAATACGGACGAGTGAATTCCTTCTTGGAGAAACGAATTGCATTGCTGGCACAAGTCGATGTCTTGGCCGCAAGTCTATACCTTCCAGGAGCACATGGATATACCTGTGAAACGGCCGCAAACTTTTTCAATCAGCATGTTTCCCGCTTGTGGGAGCGCTTTACTGAAGTGCTGACCAAAGTAGACGTGACGGTCCAAGACTTGACAAACAACTTCCCTTTCCACTACTACTTTTCTTCAGCGCCATCACCGCTGTTTTATGAATCTCAGTCTATCGAAGATGCCAAGGATGTTGTAGACGGCTGTTGGAGGCACATCCGCAAGATTTTTACAGAGTTGGAGGAGGTTCGAGCTTTCGAGTTATTGAGAAACAATCACGATCGCAGCAACTATCTGTTGATGAAGGAAGCCAAAATTGTGGCACTTACTTGTACCCATGCGGCTTTGAAGAGGCGGGAATTGGTGGCTCTTGGATTCAAGTACCATAATGTTATCATGGAAGAGGCGGCACAAATTCTTGAAGTGGAGGCCTTTATCCCTTTGCTGTTGCAATCAGCAGACCAGGACACTGGACTGTCCCGTTTGAAGCGTGTTGTGATGATTGGAGACCACCACCAACTACCACCGATTGTCCAAAACAGTGCATTCCAAAAGTACGGGAACATGGAACAGTCGTTGTTTACGCGTTTGATCCGGTTAGGCGTCCCAGCGATCCAGCTGGACCAACAAGGACGATGTCGAAAGAGTTTAGCAGACCTCTTCCGTTGGAATTATGATTCTCAGTTACGTGATTTAGATGCCGTTGTTTCCAAGACACATGAGTTTCAGTTGGCGAATCCTGGATTTGCGTTTGATTATCAGTTTGTGAATGTGGAGGATTATAATGGGAAGGGGGAGACGGAGCCGATTCCGCATTTCTTGCAGAACTTGGGGGAGGCAGAGTATGTTGTTGCAACGTATCAGTATATGAGACTTTTGGGGTGAGTTCTTGTCTTGGCTTTTTTTTTGGCTGGAAGTTGACAGTATTGCATCTTTCAGTTACCCAGCCAGCAAGATTTCGATCTTGACCACCTATAATGGTCAAAAGGCGTTGATTGAAGATGTTTTGGAAAAGCGATGTCGTTGGAATCCGCTGTTTGGTCTTCCCCACCAAGTGGCGACGGTAGATAAATTCCAGGGTCAGCAAAACGACTATATCCTTCTGTCCCTTGTGCGCACCAAGACTGTCGGTCATTTGCGTGATGTACGGCGGTTGATTGTCGCGCTTTCAAGAGCTCGTTTGGGGCTCTATATTTTTGGACGACGTGAATTATTTGAAAACTGCTACGAACTCCAACCGGCATTGACAAAGCTTGTACAAGAACGGCCGAGTGATGGGTTTTGGCTTCGAGGAAAGGAGATTTGGGAGGCGGATGAGTTTACGAGACTTGTTGATGAGACTGGGGTTGCTTTGAAGAAGGGTGAGTGGAAGGTGGAGACCACTGGCGAGGATGGTGGGGATGCTGCTGTATTTGAGATTAAGGATGTTGTTCATGTGAGTTCTTCCCTTTTTAAAAGAAGGAATGTGATTTTTTTTAATGTTATTATTTTTTTTTTTTAGATGGGATCGTATGTGCATCAGATGATTGTGGAGCAAGTGGAGTATATGAAGGAGCAGAAAGAGATGCAAGTTCAAAATGAATCTGAAGATGTGGAAATGGCTGAAGAAGCCGATGAATAAATAATGTTTTGTTATTTATGTCTTGTTGATGCATGATTGCCAAAAGAAGATTGGCAGCAAATCCCTCCTGAAAACCAACCCTACCAAGTAAACACTCACTCTACTCCTCTTGATCCTTATACAACTGTTCTATGGGTAGATCACTATAGTTTAAACTTTCTTTTTTTTTTGGCGTGTACACAGCTGCTCATCACCATGACAGGAAACTATATCGCTGACAGTAGTCGTGTGTTCAACAGCCGTGGGCAACGCATATATGATGCCATCAGTGGCTTGCTTGGAACTTTCTTTTTCTTTATCATGTTGCTCTACGCTGGATTTAGAGGGCACAAGGTTGTTACTCAGGTAAAGCTAGCTTGGACGCGTTTGGAAGGAATATCAAAACATACGAAACTCACTATCTACGGACGAAAACAAACAAAAAAAAACCTCACACAGCTCCCCGCGACATTTAGAACCACGAAACAACCCAACTTGATTCCAATCGAGTACTTTGACGACTTATTCCCAAGCTCCGTTCCCTCCGCGTCCTTTGAGTTCCCCGCCGTAACCCTCTGCGCAGACGACCCAGCCGCCACAATTGCAGTCACAGCGTGCTCCAAAATCACGACAGCGACAGGCGTGCACTGCGACAACACCGGAACCATTTCCGGGAATTTAGATGTCGAGGGAAGTTCATTGAGTTGTGTGACTGTGAACCAGTATCCGGGAAGTATTTTGTACGCCAATGTTGCGGAGGATTTCCTCTCTGTTTCAGTGTCTGTGACTGGGACTCGTCCTGGTTTCCATGATGGTGTGATTGCGTATCTTCATGATCAATCGAATGCAACTTATGCGGATCAGTTTAATATGACTTTTGAGAACTCGTTTACTGCGGCGACTTATACTGTGGCTGAAGTGGCAATCAGGTATGAAACACGAAAAATTAAAGAAAACCACAAAGATATACAATTAACAGGGAATTTTCTATTGGTAATCTGTAGAAAAGTGATTGACATTGACTTGTATGGAAACTACGAAATTGATTTTGAATCCAAAGTTTCTTACTTGGGTATCAATGTTGAAAAGACAACGACTGGACCATCACCAATTACATTGGAGATTAAATACCCGGCACTTCAAGTCATTTATGAAAAAGAATTCCTGCCTTTGGATATGGTAACAACTTAAGTTTGTGCCAGAATTGCGGATATAGAATTAATTGTTGTTGTTTCTCAGTTTAACTGGCTTGGTGAAGTTGGAGGTGTTGCAGCTCTTCTGTTCTTCTTTCATAGTACTGTCATCTACATTGTTCCTTTGGTTCTCCTTCGCTTCGATCGCTATACAGATGTTAAGGGAAAGAAGGCCAATTATGAGAGTTTCACGAACTTCTAAATACAATTATATTTTCGTGAGTCACTTCAGTTATAATAAAGTAGATTCTTTTTATTTTGTGGAAATTGTTTATGCGAATCAAAGAAAACAACAATACATTCCTTCCATACAAATCAATTTGAAACTAAATCTTTATTCGCCCTTCACCTTGAATAATACTTATTGAAATTGACAAAAACCAACAGCGAGTTCAGACTCCCATAGTCTTTACTTCCAAAGTTTCCATTGCCGGAGTTTTGCCCACTGTCCACAACATCCAAATGTTTCATTTTGTCGGCAACTTTTATGAATATGGATATTTTTTGCCGTACGCTATGGATGTCCTGGTCAACTTCAGAGCTTCCAATCGCAGCGTTTTCACATATTCTCCGAACATCTTCAAATACTTGCAAAAGGATATTCATCATTGGTTTTTGCCCCGTCTCCAATAAGAGATACCAGGTTACTTGATTCAGCATCATCTCATGCGCTGTCTTAAGTGATTTCAAGTCGGTTATGCGATAGGTAGGTGGTTCTTTCAATCCATATCCAACACTTGATGACGAGAATCCAGCTGAAGCTGATTGTCCAGTCTCACACGCCAGCAGTGAGTTCATAAATTTGTGCCACGGAAAAAGACCCTCTTCGTGGAAATACTGTAGCAAGCTAGATATGAATTCAATAGCTTCCATTCTGAACCGGATCAAGAGGCTGGACTTTATCCCACTTTCTCTCGGAAGAATAAGTCGGTGAAGGTCGGCCAGACACAGTTTGGTTTGGAGTAGCAGGGAAAAAAAGGAATTATACTTTTGAATAGACTGAGGCGTCAATAAATAGTCGAAGGGTGCTTTGGGAAAGTATTGAAGTGACAGGATATGAGTTGAAGTAGCAATCACAGGCCGAACTAGTTTGAACTTAGAGTTCCTCTTGTTCAGCTCCCCGCAAACGCCCGTTCCTATTTCCAAAAATTCCTTCAAAGACTGATGACATTCCGGACTGTGTGGTTTGGCTTGCGCCGTGGCAAACTTCGAAAAATCGAAATCTTTCAAAAAGAATGCGCCTCCTATAAGAGACAATTCGTCCCTCAATTTCAAATCGCGGATGAAAACCAGCAAAGTCTGCGACAAGCCATTGATAAGTATGTAGGAACTCAAATTGATTTATACATACCTCCTGAGAAATGAGATCGCACCGAGCGTATATAGCATTAAACAATGTCATTTCGAGAACAACGTCAAGCGATGTGGAATCTGAGTATTGGATATCCCTTGCAGGTAAAGCATCATCTGGATTTAGCCTTAACATCGGCGAGGGACATAAATACGTCAAAATTCCATGGCAAGAGCAAGTTGACCGTTTAATTACTGGAGATGCCAAATTAAATGCACCACTTTCAAGTGTGTTAAGCATATTTGAGTTTACGTTCGCTTTAACTGGCACCGATGCTGAAAAGAGGAGAGAGCTCGTATCTGGCCCTTCCGCCGAAGCGATAGCTGGTAAAACTAACGCCGAAGATTCACTCTGATTGGATGCTTTTTGATTATTCGAGTCATAATCAACCTCCGCGACAATATCATCCTCGGCGCTATCCATAACTGGGGTTTCCTCGTGCAGAATTGCTTTCGTTTCTTCGATGACATTCCCTTCCTCTTCAGAGCAGATGGCTGAAGTTTCAAAACCAATTAAAGCACTCTCAGCGCTCTCCAAGATCTCATTCGCCGCCTCAATTTTGATTTCTTGAGATTGAACAGTATCCTCAAATGATTTTTGATCGATCGAGCCAACTTCTGCTTCCTGCATGAATATGTCTTCCTTCAATAGATTCCGTCTCTTCTCGGTCAACTCTCCTCGCCGAAGCGCCCAATCAGCCTTCATGGATTTCATTTCTAGATCCGCCATTCGTTTTGAATGTGCTAATTCCATCTCTCTCTTTGCAGCTTCTTGCTCCGCTTGCAACTCTTCCGCCATTTTTCGTTGACGTTGTAACGCCTCTTCAGCTTCTTGGAGTTTTTTGATTTCTTCGTTGTGACGGTATTCAGCCAGTTGCAACAAGAACTCTTGTACTTGAGACTTCCATTTGGTTTGTTTGTTGTTTCTTTTTTGAAGCCTTTTCTGGGTAAATGCCAAGACATACTCCTCCTGTTTGGTGTGAATATATATCAAAACCTAAGCTTCACTAAAAGCAATACCTTACTCTTTTTTGCTGAATGTTGATCAGTTCGTTGCGTCGCTTTAAGATTTGAGCTTGCATGGATTGGTGGACATCCGACTCGCGAGCAAAGAGGTAACTGGAATACGTATTGAAAAATTGATGGATTTCTTTCCGATATCTATGATGTCGGAAGAATTTCAGCTCTTGCAATTATAAAATGTTCCACTAACAATGCAACTTCAGACGGTTGAAGGACAATATACAACTTCGTTTCGTGCTTATCGTTGATGTGAAATAATTGATGGTTGGGATTGAAACTGCGAAGTAGTTGCAAACAAAATCCAGAGTGCTGAACCGCAGCAACGATTTTTGGAGGAATAAACGAAGGAATCAGACTTGCGTCCTAAAGAAGACAGAGCCGATGAGTCTGTTCATGTGTAAGAATAAAAAAGATCATCGTACCTGTATTTGAGCCATAGCTGTATCTAGGTCCAGCCGCGATACAGTTGGTGAGAAGAAAGATTCGAAATGATTCACTGAAGCGCCTCGCTGAGCCCCAACCAGGACAGACAACATTTCTGTTAAAGGATTACAAGCTCTTTTGAATAGAGATCCTAGAACGTGCTGCAACACTTGTTGATGGGGAGCCAGGTACTGCGATTCCAGTGAAACCAAGACGTCATGAATTCGAGATAGCAAGGAAGCACTGGATAGAATCTCAGAATTCCGGGGATATTTCTCATTATCAATAGAGCATTCGCAAATCTCTGCCATAGATTGAAGAAGGGTGTCCAGTGGTTCTATCATGTTCCAAACAGTCAGGAATCCTGCATATGGGTTTCCAGCAACATAATCATTGGCGGATAAAACAGATGAACGAATTAAAGACAAGAAAGAACGAAGGCCGTCATAAAATATCAGTTCTGTAGCATTTATGCTGCAACAGGTCCTTAACATAAAAGAGCAATTCAGCAAAATAAACTCACATTTTATAAGACGGATACGACATGGATAGTCGCTCTAGTCGAAAAAAGTGTGACCCAAATGAAGCAAATTGGTGGATGATTCTGGGCAAAAATTACTGTTTTAAGTATAAGCAGTGGGGGGAAAGCCACTAACTCCTTATATACTGCGTTTGATGTCGACTCAATGCGGAGGTCAGGTCTTGATGGAACTTGAAAAGATTGTGTTTTCTGATCCACTTTGAAGATGCTTGATTCAACGCCAACACACATGGCCAAACAGCTCTTCTTCCGACAAGTCAATCCAAGTTCTGAATAGCCAATTCGAAAGTACCTTCAAAAGCATTCGCCGACTCATGAAGTTGAATTCCTTAGGGTTCGAAAATAGTGTTTGGCTGAATCTAGAGCTCTGTTAGAACAAACCAAAGACATTCGCCAAGAGTGCATACTTGCGCATCGCAGCTTCGGATATATGCGCAGACTCTTCGGACAAAAGCTTCACTGGCTGTGGATTGAATGCTTTGCCTTTGACATCTAGAATGTTGCCAAGCATATCCCACGAAGGGAGGAAGAGCTGGATTTAAGCAGTTAAATAGCTGGATATTCTGTTATCTCATAGTGGCGGCTACCTCGGAATCCGTCGCTTCTACTGTTTCGAACATCGCGTTGTTTTGAATTTGGATGTAATTCTTGAATTGTTTTTCGACTATTGATTCAAAAGCAATCATACCAGAATACTACTATAGTTCTTAAGAGCTGGTTTTATTCCACAATCTACAGCTCTGCTAAATGATAGTCCGAATAAACTGTAATAATGCTGGAGGCAATGGAATGGCAAAGTCATCAACAAATACTCCTGATCGGGCATAAGGTCCGACAAATAACGGACTCATCCACACAAGTATTCCAATTGTGGCTGAACAGTGAAATCAAAAACACATACCGAAAAAAAATATTTAAAAATAACTCAACTGCTCCAACCGACCAGAGTCCCAAAAACCCCCTTGCCCCAAGTCTTTCCAAAGCCTGTTAC
>JAIVFH010000374.1:0-23751 GCA_025765595.1 Obelidium mucronatum
CAAATGTGTCATTCAGCTTTTGGAATCCTTTAAAGACCTTCGCTACGATTCCATGCGACATCTGGGTACAGTCCGGCCTAACGATTGAATACTTGGTGGGGAAAGTGGTAGGCTTTTGGAAGGAAGGTGTGTGAGGTACGCAAGCTGATATTCCCGACGCCGCTGTTCCGAGAGAGAGAGTCTGTTAAGCACGGCGTCCAGCCCCAGCAAGGCAAAAGGACCTCCTACCGAGAGCTGCCAGGCTTCGGGCGTCAGAACCCTCGCCAGGTACTCTTCGCGGCAGGCCGTCCAGCGACACCAGCACGACGGCGGGCTGCCGCGCATCGGCGGCCGCCGCTTTCAGGAGCGGCAGGCCGTGCGGCGCCAGCGCAACGACGGCCGCGGCGGCGGCAACGGTGGCGGCGGCGGCCGCAAGCAGCCAGCGGGTGTTCCACGCCCACACGCCCGGGTGGCACGCGCACGTGCGTCGGCGGTTCACGGCGGCTGTCGGCGCGCCTGTCAGCCGCGGCGGGCTTGGCGCTCCAGATCTCCTCGTCAGACACCGCGAGGCTGAGGCTTGAGCCGGACGCGTGGTTCGGCGACAGCGCGCGCCGCAGCGCCGACGTGAGGATCGACGGCGCAGACGAGTCGCCGTCGGCGTCGGCGTCCAGCTGCTGGTCGTCGATGCGTTTGTACATTTTATTCTTATTGATTATGAGAGGAAATCTCTTATTCCACTTTGAGTCCAACAAGAAGCGTTTCCAATGCATCGCTGGTGATTCTCGTGCTGGGATTTCGCTTAAAGCAGCTGCCTAATAACTCTTGAAGATCTTGTGGCACGAATTCCGGAATGTTGGGTCCTTCAAAGTCGCGTCGGTTTACAGTTTCAACAATACCCGCTGCATCCAATCCTGGATACACCCGATCACGCACAATAATCTCCAAAAACAAAATTCCAAATGCATAAACATCAATGGCTCCGAACTCTGTGATGGCGTATGCATTCTGTAGCGGGGATGTGGAGAGCAACTCGGGACTCAGATACTCAATTTCCATCGTCTTCAAAAGAACATTCCATTCCTTTTCATTCTCGTCTTTTTGCTGTTTTGTTTGGAAACTGTCGATACGCTGGCTGTTTTCCAAAAAGGCCGACCATGACCGAAATGGCGTATCTTGATGGCCGTATTCTGTTAGCTTTACTGTTGGCACACCATCGCCGCCGTCAGTAATCTATTTCGTTTTCTTATAAATATCCCGTCATTTCTTTCAAGGTCGATTATTTACCATAACATTTTTTGCGTTCAGATTTAAGTGATATATCGGTGGCGCTTGCTCATGCAAGTATTTGATACCACCGATAATCTCACATGCATATCTCATAACTTGCTCCACATCCATTTCCACTTCAGGGTCGTAAATCACAGAATGCAAGCTGTTTGATCCAACAAATTCACAGATAAAACTAACATTTGGTGTTTGGAGACTGACACCAATAACTGAGCAAAGTGATTGATGGTGAAGAGATCTGGATATAAGTTTTGAGAAATGCTTGGATTATGCGGTGTGACAACGCCGTGTAATCTACACAACGGCCAAACCTGAGTGCTTCTGCTTCACGTCGAATAGCTCTGCATTCACTTTGATGAACCATTTGGTCACCTAGCCGTCGAATTACTACTGGTGCCATATACCAAGTTCCCATCATGTACTGTTGTTTGGTTGGCAAAATTTCTTCGGGCGCAGATCCAGTTCCAGCATTATTTCCAACAGATTGAAACGATACTGGTTTACTTGGATTCAGGGCTGCAAATGGTATCTCGATATCTGGAATAACTTTAGGTGGCATATGGTTTAACTAATTGTCTAATGATGGAAAAATTAAAGGATCCTACCAGATTGAAGGAATCTCTGCTTGACTGCTTCTTGAGCGTCTGCAATTTCTTGGGGTGTTCTCACTGTTTCAAATGAGTTCATTTGGCTGTAAAGCAATATATGGAAAGCAATAACTAACCAATAGGATCCCCTGAATCCTCTTTTCCCAAAACTCTTCCTTCTTTCATGAATATTAACGCGGAAATATCTCGTCTGATTTCAGTGCTTGTTCGATCCAATGGAGTCTTTCCGTACTTGTTTCTCACATAAACAAACAGCTTCTCCGAGCCAGTAGCAACCGGTCTATTGATTAAAAGCTGAAGAATATGTTTATGTCGTCGAAAGGACGCGTAGTGAAGTGCGGTATTGCCGTGATCGTTTGCGAAATTGACTGATTTTCTTGATGTGTTATTCGAATCATACCCCCGCAATAGTTTGCGTACCATTGCATTCAGGATACGTCAGAAGGCAAGACACTACATCTTTTTGGCAATAGATTGTAGCGATTATGAGTGGTGTATCGCCCATCAAGTTGCGGCTGTTGATCAAGTTGGGCTGTTTTGACAGAATCCAAGTCAAAACATCAATATGGCCTGTCTCGATAAAAAAAAAAATGATTTAATTAATCTAACCGAAATCTTAATCATGGCTTTTTTTTTTTTGTTTCTTGTTTTACCGTTTTTGCAAGCCAAATGGAGAACATTGTTGTCATGGAAGTCACTTATTTCCTTTTTCAACAATTTGCAGAATCAAATAAAAAGCATGTATTAATTTACGTTGCTCGAACTAAAGAGTTGAATTCAGATTCGGTCGTGGCGTCGCGTGTGAGTTTTTCGATGGATGTCAAATCTCCAGATGCCGCCAACTCCAAAATGACAGTCATTTGATGAAATTTAACAAAAATTAAATAATACTGACGCGTTTTGCACCATCCAAGTTTTACAATAATATTAGAAGCATAAATAATAAGAACACAAATGATCGTGTAAATAAAATAAAAAAATCCCAATTGTCGTGAAACCAGAAACACAAAAAAAAAAAATTTATATGGGGGGCTAAGGCGGGGAAAATATGGATTCTCCCAAGAGATTGTCAGGACCCAGAATTCAGAGTCTAAGAATTTATTTTGACTGATCGCGTGCTTTTGTTCGTTGTTGCTGGGCCCAGTCAGTAATTATTTCAGAACCCACAAAAGATGAGAAGAAAGAAAAAAGAAGATTGGGTAAGTTTTTTTTTAAAAGAATTTTTTGAGAACTACTTATCTTATGTGAGTGAATCCTCGAAACTCTTCCTGGTCGGCAGCACTTAGAATCATATTAATTGGAGTCAGAACAGGGGCTTCTTTTGTGAACTCTTCATCAAAGTTGGAAATATCCGTTGGCGATGTCTACCGAGTAACGTGTTCAGTAAATAACAACGTTTCACAAAAAGAACACCACTCAACAATTTTAGGATAGAATGGAGGTGGATTCTTTAAATGTAATACGTCATCCCAATTAACGTCTTTGAAGTAGGGATGTAATTTTATGTCAGCCGCATCTTTTGGTCCTGCTCCAAGTCTGGACAAGGGATCTTTGGTGAGGAGCTGAAAAAAATGATATTTGTCAAGTTTGGAAGCAAAAGACTTGGAGGCGATCGAAATCCATATTCACACACCTTCTTCAAAAGGTCTACAGCATCCTTATTCATGTTTCCAGGAAATAGAACATCGTCATGTAGAATGGCATCAAAGATTTGATCTTCGCCATCACCAGGGAATGGCGATTGTCCTAAAATCATTTCGTAAATCAAGACTCCAAGTGCCCACCAGTCAACGGCGCGAGTGTATGGTTTTTCTTTCACTAAAAATGAACATTGAGTTTCTTTTTGGCGGAATGCTTCAAAAGTCGCTCACAAATTTCCGGGGCCATGAATTCTGGTGTTCCACAAAATGTTGCTGTGGTCGCTCCAAATGGCATGTTTTCTTTACACAGACCGTAATCGGCTATTTTGATGTGTCCTTCGAGAGTCAAGAGGATGTTGTCCAGTTTCAAGTCCCTTTAAACATGATTTCAAGTTTAAAAACTCTATAAAGTATTTTCCATCAGAGCTCACCGATATGTGATATTGTTTTTGTGAAAATATTCCAGCGCCAGTAGAACTTCACAAGCGTAGTATCGGGCTCTCTTTTCTGAGAATCTCTCATGTTGGATATGCCACATTAAATCGCCTCCAGATACAAATTCCATTACAAAGTATAAACGAGTTTCTGTTTGAAAGCAAGAATGAAGATTGACAAGGAAAGGGAATCGCTCTAGGTTGGCTGTCAGGAAAACTCTCTTTTCCGATCGAGTTGATTCGGATTCGTCATTTTCAATAACAAAATCTTTTTTAAGGACTTTGATTGCGTAATGCTTTTTTGTTAATTTTTCTTCGGCAAGCATGACCTTAAAAAAGATGTTTGATTAATGGGGAATCCTGGGTTTTTCGGTTTCTATACCTTTCCAAAGTTTCCTTTTCCGAGTACGGCCATCAAATTAAAGTCATCTAAACCGATTCCGCGCGGGGCGGCTCGAGTCGGTCCTGGCTTTCCTCCAGGAACTGGGTCCGGCATAGTCGAAGTCCTCCGATTCGGCCCAGCGGTTTGCAGATTGTCCCCACTAGAAGTAGCACTATAAGTGCTTAATACAGTGCTACTTGCACCGTTTGGAGAACTGGCAACTTGCAGAGTCGAAACCACTGCAGCAGGTTTGACTTCAGCTTCTTCTTGTTCCAATTGCTCTTTTGCTGCTTTCGCTTTTTCAGCCTTCATTATTTCCTTTTCTTTTTTCAGCTTTTCGGCTTGATCAATTGCTCTCTTCATTTGGTCAATCAATTCTGTGGTCAGTCCACACAAGCTAGGGACTAGAAGCGAGCATTGGGTATGGGCACTGATTCCACATTCGGAGCATCTTTTGCACTCTTTTTTGACTAATGGGAGCATGTATCCACAGTGGCAACACCAATTGACACCCAAATTATACGTGTCTTCAAATCGATGGGGAATACGGTGATGCATCAGTTGATCTTCTCCGCCTTCGCCCTTTTCGCTTTCCCCCAGAGTAATGCATTTCGAGAATACTCGCGGTTGGCATTTTTTATGGCATGTGTATTTGCACGCTATCAGAGTGTTAAAAAAAAATGGGGTCTGCAGAAAAAGGCGATGTAAAACCAAACCTTGGCACTGGTATCCCTGAGAGCTTATCAAGAACTCGCAACAGACTGCGCATTTCATGACTTGGTAGAATTGGGCTGGAGCGAATTTGTGACCTTTTTTCGGAAAGACTTTCTGAACGGGGGCTTTTCTGATGATGGTTTTGTTTCTCTGTTTCAATAAAATGCGGCGGGTTTCAGTTGTTATTCATTGAGAACTGAGTAGATGTCGGTCAATGTTCTTAACTCGTTGCAGTTTTCCGGCCCCAGAAGCAACAAAGTTCAATTTGAGTGCAAGTTGACCACCAGGTTCCAAGTCTAGCCACATGTCTGGAACTTCGACGACATTTTCAGGTTTATCGCCAGCCAAGTGGTCATCCTTTATCACATTCTTCATGGCTCGCAGCCTCTGCATTGTATCCAATTCAGCCAGTTTAAACCACAAGAGAGCCAAAATTCCACCTCCACGTTCTCGAACACAAATCTCTACTTCTAGGCCCTTCTCAACAACAATTTCAAAGTCTTCAAACCACTTATTCGTGAGGCTAAACTTTGATTGTGCCTTTTGAACGCCGTCAATTTTTACAACCACAAAAGTGTCACTTTTTGAGTGCTTTTTGTTTGGTAGTGCTGTCGCTGCTAGTAATTTGATGTGAATGCGTCCACTCTGAGGTCGTTTATTTGCCTTGTACATCATCGGGGATTCAGAAGAAGATGGATCTAACGTCAACATGTTAGTTCTTTTTTTTTTTGCGTCCCAAAACAAGCGCGGTCTAAAAACCTGTTGGTAACAGTGGCAGTCCATCGGAAGCATCCTCCAAATCTAAGCCCTTATACCGCTGGCGACTTTTTAAAAGGAGAGATACTTTTGATTGACATTCAATGAGTTTTTCTTCAATCTGCTGCTGTCGCAAATCGCCTGGAGCTTGAGTGGGCTGTAGTTTCATGACTTGCCACATTCTTTCGGTTCCTGCTTGCACTTTTTGCTCGATATCCAACTTTGATTCGACTTCTGAAAGCTTGTATTTTACTTTCAGTGGGGTGATTATGGCATCACTCTTCAAGAAATCTGTTGAATAAGCATCCACGATGAATAAATCACTGAAATACTCTAAAAAACTTAAATAAAAAATCATCCAACCAAAATCCGAAAGCACCGGTTGAGCCGAACATTCTGATGGATTCCTTGGCAAACTGGCCTGGTTTTCGGCAGCCTGCTCTGTCGCATCGGGCTTTGGAACTCCTTTCATAAGGTCGGCAATTTCAATCTCTCGCGTTGATGATCCTGGTATATTTGCGTCCGTAGCGTTCACGACACCAGAATCGTTTATCCCGCGAGCATGTGAGTCTCCGCCGTCAGGAAGTTTGTTGGTGGCTTCCACCAGCAGTGCTGTGCTCAACATACTTGGATCTGACAACCGTCTTCCGTTTCTTCCTATGGTGCCGCCAGAAGGGCCGAGTATTTTCCCGCTGGGAATCAAGCTTCTTTCATCGCCTGTTACCAGGTTTTTCCTGACTTGCAACTTCCGTAGCTCGGTTTCCAGATATTGTAGTCGTTTCTCGCTTTCTGCTATGGCGTGTTCGCATTGCTCCTTCAGTGCCAGATCTGTCAGGTTTGGAAGAAGCGTTTTGGCACCACTCTGAGTTTTCCGTTCGATTTCAATCTTTTGCTGGACAGAAGATATCTTGTTTGGAATATGAGCAGTGGCGGGTGATAGATGCTATTCGCGGTTTTTTTTTTTGGGAGGAGTTAGGCCAAAGAAACGTTTTCCATTTTGATGGGATGACAGGTTCAACAAACGATTAGGGTATTCCCAATATCGCCACTGCGCGTTGTTGCTGCTGCGAGGAACATACCATGACTCTTTTCTATGATTGTTTCGTCCCCTCTTTGTTCCAGAATCTCAAAAAAAAAATTATATTTTGAAAATTCTGTTCATTATTTTTTCTTATTAGGGGTGCTTGTGAGTAGAAGAAGTGTCTTCGAAGCACCTTTTTAATCTCCCACTGTCGTTTTTTTTCATTCTAAAATGGTTGGCAGTTTCGGGCGAGTGTATTGCCCAGTGTCTCCAGAGGATTCACAGAGCACCGAGACAAGCTCACAGACTACTCCGTATGTCAATCTTGCGGTATCTCTGGACTCTGATGAGCTGCACAGAGGTAAACCAAACGGCAAATGGTGATTACAGTTGCTGACCCTTACAACCCACGACAGGAAGAAGCTCATGCATCAAGATCGAAGTCGTGAATACCACAGGGCAGCGCATAGTTGTCAAGGAAGCAGTCTTGATCGCTTCCCAAGGGTGATCACTGATAAACATGTGTTCAACCAAAATGCTAATGGCTCTCTACACTCTGTATTACAGATCGAAGACCGCCAAGGTTCGGGTCCTCAAGCAACTCAAGAACTTGGTCTTGGATCAACCTTCAATGAACTGGAAAACCGGAAGCTTCTCCAAACAAACTATTACGCTGAACGAATCCATTCTTGTTCCTGATTGGATTGCGCCATCGACGTCCTCAAGCTCTGATGATCCTGGTATGTCCGTCGCTCCTTTGGCCACTCATTTGAAACTAAGTTTCTGTATGTGCCTTCAACAGACGATCCCTGTACACCAGTCATTGGCGAATCCGAACCGCTCGATTTATTAGCAGCACCTCCTTTAGCTTTCGACTCTTTCTCCGACTCTTTTCGGCAGGCATTCCAAAGAAGCAAATCCCTCAATGCATCAATATCCAATAGCTCACCGTTACCATCACCAAAACCTGTTACCCAATCATCATTGTCATCGTTGTCTCCAGCCTATCAACGTCGATCAGACGCTTCAGTAGAAACTCTGGTCAACACTGATGCAAGTGATGATGGATCAGATTATGAACGCTCTAAGCCAACGGCTATTGAGAAATATGGCACTGATTCCAACTTGAACGACTCCACACATATCACTGCAGATGAAAAAAAGACTTCAAGCACCGAACCGTCAGCAACATCCAACAAATGGAAGTTGTATCTAAATTCACTCCTCTCCTCAACTTCAAGTTCTAAAAAATCGAAACGTCTATCGAGACAACTTTCATCTGTTGTACCTCCGACAGCATCTGTTCATGTTGAAGTCGCGCAGAGCCCACCAGCTTGTCTCACGACGCTGGAAAACAACTCACATCGGCTATCGCTTCCTGCTGAACTGGAATACAAGAACCCAATGAATCAAACGCCTTTGCGGAAAATGACTCAATTAGACGATTGTATAACAGCCTCCTTTGATTTATCACCACAAGCTGCGGATGATAATGATTGTAATCGAGTGCAACTGGAACTGCCAAAAAGTGATTTCCCTTCAAGCAACACTACTTCGAAGCTTGAAAAACACCTAAGTCAGCAAATCGTGAATACAGCAACTGCAGCCAAGGTTGCTGGATCAAGCCAAAGTTACGTACGTCCAAATATTGCAAGGACAAGGTCTCACAGCGCGACAAGTCTCTTCAGCGGTCACTCATTTTCGCACCAACCTCCTTTGGATCTTGCGTCACAAGGTCGCAGTTTATCAAGACTCTCTGTTTATAGTGTTGCTTCAATTGGTAGTTTGTCAAGTGTCGGAAGCAGCGGAAAGAGACTGTCGCTTGCAGGAGCCAGTACTGGTGGAGATTTTTCTCCGTTTTGGCTCCACCACGACCAACAATACGATGTCAAGTACAAGCTTGTCGTTCGTGTTAAAATGCAGAATGGCATTGATCAGGAACGCGGTAGTTTGGTACGAAAGTCAAGAAGCGAAGGGGTTACGGTTGAGCTTCCTGTTGTTGTTTGTTGATGTGCTTTTTGTTGCTTGCTGCTGCTGCTCATAAAAACCTGTTTGTACCATGAGAAAGACTCTAAACCAATTTCAAAACACGCGCTGTTCAGCCTTATCTCCGTGCTTTTGGCTTTTATCTAGTTGTCGGTAAGTGGCGAAAAAAAAACATAAAAAATGGCAGGTCTCAACGCTTCCCCACAATTCAGATGCGCCGTTTCCAATACGTTACCATCACTTCATACGCCAGCCGTTGCGGCAGGGCAAGTTGACCAAGCAGTTGTAGCTCAGGAAGGCAGCCGCAAGCGCAAGATGGAGGAGTTTCATTTAGGAGGACCAGGTGTGTTTGTGTACATATTTACTTCAAGTTGAATGCTCATGGTTCAACCAAGGCATTCTCATCACTGACGTGGAAATGGGAGACGCGTCCCTTCGCGTCGCAAATGCTATTGCTCAGGCCGCTGGTCCTGGTGCTGCACCACCCGGTGTGGCTGCGGCGGTTGCACTTGGATTGGTGCCTGTCCTAGCGTCGATTGCAGCTTTGCAGGATGGGCAATCCAGACTCAGTGCAGAAATTGCAAACATTCGCATTCGCAAACAGAACACAAGTGTGAGTTTTCTTGTTGTTGGAATTAATGTTTCACTATCTGAGTTTTTCTCACTTCAGGCGCTTCTCCGCGCTGGAAACCAAGTTTTCAGACGCCTGTGCAAGAGCGTGGCTGGTTGGGGGCCTGTTCCCTTGCCTGTCGGGGTGCCTCCAGCTATTGCTGCTATTTTTGCAGCTCCCCCACCTCTTCCTGGCCCAAATGCCACCCCACCCATTGCACTCAGATTCCCGGCCACCCACCAGAGCCTCCAAATTGTTGAAATCGCGTACCTCTCCAAGTGGTACAACGAAGATTTTGAAATCTTGCCCAACGATTTGCAACCAGTGCAATTGGGGAAATTGACAGACTTTGTTTGTCAATAAGAGCAAGAATAAAAATTTGATTATTTTTTAGTTTTTTGGAACTCTCTGTTTATAGTGTTGCTTCAATTGGTAGTTTGTCAAGTGTCGGAAGCAGCGGAAAGAGACTGTCGCTTGCAGGAGCCAGTACTGGTGGAGATTTTTCTCCGTTTTGGCTCCACCATGACCAACAAATACGATGTCAAGTACAAGCTTGTCGTTCATGTTAAAATGCAGAATGGCATTGATCAAGAACAC
Source organism: Obelidium mucronatum (assembly GCA_025765595.1). Taxonomy (NCBI): domain Eukaryota; kingdom Fungi; phylum Chytridiomycota; class Chytridiomycetes; order Chytridiales; family Chytriomycetaceae; genus Obelidium; species Obelidium mucronatum. The sequence continues at coordinate 10,015 of JAIVFH010000374.1, forward strand.
GGTAGTTTGGTGCGAAAGTTAAGAAGCGAAGGGGTTACTGTTGAGCTTCCTGTTGTTGTTTGTTGATATGTTTGTTGTTGCTTGCTGCTGCTGCTCATAAAAACCTGTTTGTACCATGAGAAAGACTCTAAACCAATTTCAAAACACGCGCTGTTCAGCCTTATCTCCGTGCTTTTGGCTTTTTTGCCAATAAAAGCAAGAATAATAAAAGAATTTGATTATTTTTATTTTTTGGAATTTTTACGTAACCCAACAACTTCCAAGCGCTTCGAATTAAATAATAATTGAAAAAAAACAGCATGAAAATACAATACTATCGAGTTCGTTCAACTATGCTGGCGTTAGCTGCGACTGTTCTAGTGATATATACATGGCTACTGTCTCGTTTTGGGTCGGACTCTCAAGTTCCGCCAAGTTATAATGCAGCGGCAGCACAAACACTGCCACATCAACTCAAGCCTCCACTTGGAATCCCGAAAATATCAAAGAAGAGGATCATCGAAGACTCGGTGGTAAATCCGACTCTATTTACTGCTGGTCTGAATGGATTCCCAGCGCCACAAACATCAACCAGTACAACAATCATCTTCAACGTATGCGCAAAAAAAAAAACCTTACCAGTTGTATCTATTTTTAACATTGCCTTCCCTGGCAGCTGTTCAAAGGGCCACCATCCAATCTACGTCAGCAACTTGCCAAAGCGTGTTTGCAGACAAGTCCTGTCTCCTCCGTCTGGGTTTTCGCATTCGCCGCTCCGGTTGAGTTGGAGAATGAGTATAGGCTGGTTTCTCAAGAAGCAAACATGTCGTCTGAATGTGTCGCGTCCAAGGTTTCAGTCACGTTTACAAGCTCTGAATTCAACTTCAAGTTCCATGGACGCTTTCTTTTGGCGCCCATGGCGGCGGCCACCGCGTCTGATGTCGAAAGCAAATATTTGATGATTGTGGATGATGATGTTGTCTTGACAAGGAATATTGTTAAAGAGTTTGTTGAGCACATGGCTGTGAAACCAAGGTAAATTCAACCACTCCAGCCAGTCCCCCCTTTTTTTTATTTCAAAACGCGTTGATGTAATAATTGGGTTATATTTGATTTATTTTTTGAATTCTTAGGCTTCTTGGAACTGCGGGTCAGTTGCGAGGACCTCGAAAAGGCGTGGAACCTGGCTGGCAACATCCAACTTCCCCGACTCTTCTCAAATCGAATCTTCAAGATGGGAATCAGCCGCATGTGGATTATCTTTGCAACATTTGGTTCATGAAAACTGCATGGGTTACCGCCACCTTTTTACGAGACCACCCACTGACTTGGTACACTGGGGAAGATATTCACCTTTCGTTTGTGATCAAAAAGTATCTGGGGATCGACAGTGCTGTTATACGAATCACTCCAGATGATGCTACAGAGTCTCCAATGAATCTAGAATCTAAAAAGCACGTTGCGCATCACGAAAAGCGTGTAGCGGATGTTCGAAACGACATGTTTCGGGTTAATTTGGGGAGAGGTTTTGTTCCTGACTTGGGAGGAGTTATTGTCAAGACGCTTGTGTTTGTACAGGATCTGGAGACAGCGGCCGCCTTTGTGGAGACTTACAAAACCGAGCGAAGCAAGAAACAAGATGGTTTCTGGGGCGCGTTGAGGGAGCCAAGTTGTATGGTGTTTACTGGTCGCGAAACGTCTTCTGAACGGATTGATTTACTGCGAATGGTGGCGTTGGAGTATTCTGAGGAGGCCAATTGCAAATTGTTTTTGCGACCAAAATGGGGAGCTCTGCCTCGAGCTGTGCGGTATTTTGACATGCGGTTGGGGTTGGACTTGACTGATGACGAGTATCCACTATCGACCATGGTTTCAGATATTATTCCCGCCATGACTGGAATCATTGGAGGAGGTATAGAGATCGGAGTGGTTGATACATTGGTGACAGTCACCAGGACTGGGTCTATAGGAAGCGTGATAAAGCAAGGGATCAAGCTAGTGGTTGCAATGTTCAACGATAAACACGGTGGTAAAAATATTGATAAACCATTGGAGGTTGTTGAATTTGAGGTTTAATCCTTGACGATTCTGAACCTTTCTTTCTTTCTTTTTTATTTTATTTTTTTTTAATTTTTAATTATAAAATGCTTCGAATTGTACTTGGTTCATACGAACGCCTTCTTTACGGCCTGGACGTGACAACATCAACTGAAACAGACCAGCCAAAGTACACGGTCACTCAAACTTTCACCTATCCTGCGCACATTGCGAGCATCAAGACTATTGCTGTTTCAAAGAACGCCAAATTGTTGGCGACTGGTTCTTCCGATGAACATGTCAAACTGTACTCACTGGACCGTAACAAAGAATCCGGAACTCTCTTTCATCATGTACGTTGCGAGGTTCTTTGAGCAAAGACTGGTCGAAGTTGACGATTGTTCTTTTCTTTTACAACAAAAGACTGGATCAATCACAGATTTGGCCTTTCATGAAACAGGCTATTTATTTACGGCTTCTGAAGATGCAACTATTGCGATTGTGCGAACTTCCGACTGGGAACCGTTGAAGATTCTCAAGGTATGAGATACAACAAAAAAAAAAACGACCCTTGTTTTGCTTTACACTGATGGGTTTCAATTAAGGGCCACACTACTGCTATTCAATCAATCTCCATTCATCCTACTGGAAAACTGTTACTTTCTGTTTCCATCGATGGGTACTTGCGTACATGGGATACAGCCAAAGCCAGTTGTGCATACACATACAAACTGCCTTTACCAAGACCCGTCAAAATATCGTGGAGTAAATGTGGGCTGTATTATGCGGTTGTATTTGAAACAGGCGTTGTTTGTTTCCAAGTTGCAACAGGGAAGGAAATCTGGAAAAGCACAGAGTTGAAACGATTGGTTGCACTGGAATTTACTGAAATCAGTTGAGAGAGCTCTTTTCTACTACTGCATGTATTGTATTTCTTTTTTAACTGGGATAAACAAAAACCCACGTTTTAGACAAACAACCAATCTTGATTGTTGCAGGGGATGCAAAGCAAGTTACAATATACAATCTGTCGACAAAACAAGTAGTTGGGCCACTCAAGACACCTCACTCGACGCGCATTAAAGATCTTTCGTCTGCTGTTTTCAATAACGTGCATATTCTTGTCACTTGCTCCAGCGATGGAGGGATCTATGGATGGGACTTGCAAGCCGGAATTGAAAATGGAAGGGAATTGGAGAATGCATTGTTCTCGTTTGATGCAAAATGTCGGTTGACGTGTTGTGTTGCCACAGTTCAAACTGGTGGGAAGTTGAAGAAGTCATTGGAAGAGGAGATGAAGGAAATGGAGAAAGCTGAAGAGGAGGAAGAAGAGGCTGTGGCCATAAAAGAGGCAGGAGTTACTGGTACCAAGGCCCATTCTGCCACAAAAAAGAGTGGGGCTAGGGTACTTGTTTCATACGATAATGGCGATGAGCAGCCAGCCGCTACTGCAGAAGACGCATCATCACGAAAAGAAGCGGGCAATCGCACCAAGAACTTGAAGGGAGGCAAGGCAAAGATTCTGGACAAGATGGCGTCCAGCCGCAACAAGACGATTTCCAAGAGAAAGGCCAAAAAGTGAATAAAGAAGATTTACTCAAAACCCAAATGTATTCGCTCCCGACAAAGCCAAGCCGGCTGCACGCGTATCCGCACTCGACGCGGCGCTCGAACTCTGCGGCGGCGGCGCGCGAGGCAGGCTGTGGCGCCGATGGCGGCGCCGAAGTTGGCGGCGGTGTCCAGCTTCGCCTTCGCCTTGTTCCCGGCGACGCGCGCCCGCCGCTGCAGCCGCCGCCGCCGCCGCCGCACGAAAAGCCGCAGCCGAAACTGAAGCCGGCGCCGAAGCCGAAAGCGACGCGGAAAGACGCGAGTCTCCAAGTTGAAACTGCGCCGCGCATCGAGCTGGCTGGCCGCGCCTTGCGCGCTGAGAGCATCGCGACTCTGAGTGGCGTCGAGGAAGAGGAGGGCGACGCGGGGCTGGACCCCGGACTCGACGGGCTGGACGAGCTGCTCGATGATTCCGAAGAAGGTCGCGAAACAGCTGCTGGAAGCGTCAGCGGCGACGAGGATGGTCATGATGATGACGATTTTGAGGAGGACTCGGAACTCGAGGTGCGGCACTGTTTCTTTTTCCGTTGGTCCTTTTGTATTTAACAACAGCACGCGATTTGCCACAGGTTGATGACGAAGAAGAGCAAGAAATATCAGGTGGGTTCAAATAATCAGCTCTTGTAAAAAAATTCTGCTAAAATACAACATTTATTTCAGATTTCGACTCTAGCGGAGAATACGATGAGGATGAAGAAGAGGAAGACGAGGACGGCGATCTTGAAGATGACGAAAGAATCACAACAGGATGTACGCAATCAACCAGCATTTCCAACGACGATCTTGTTCGCAACTGGGACCGAAGTCCAGGAACCAAAAAAATTAGTGCCGTCAAGCTTGGCAAAAAATGCGACAGCGCCAAGCGATATGGAATTGCCGTGATGATTGGAGACACCATCGACACACAACAAGGTGAATTCGCGGGTATTCGCAAACAAGGAAGCGAAACGAGCGAAAATCTACTGAAACTGAAGCCCGCAATCGTACCAAGTTTATTTGATGATGGAGACGCTGTCTTGTACTTTCCCAAAGAGGGCGAAGCAGGTGTTAACAACAAACAATCTAGAAACTAAGCCCCATAAATACTGAAAATTGTAATTTTATTCAGTAACAAAGATTCCAACTGAATTAAAGGAGGCAATGAAGTGGAAAATTTGCAAGTTCACACCAAGAGTTGTCCGCAGTTGAGTCTAAGCGTAACCCCCTCCATATTCAATAATTAATTCGCATTCAAGCATGCTTGCGACGCGCTGGTTTTAAACTGGTTAAGGGGGGTCGGAAATGGATTGGTTACTGGGGAAAGCACTACCCAGCAGAGAAATTCAAGACTGTCCAGCCATGGCAAAAAGTTAACCACTTTCCAATGTCTTTTGAAATCGGAAGAAAGGATAAAATGTATCTCAATGTCACTCGTATGCGTGAGCGAGTGAAAGATGAGGTAAATTCAGCGTTTAATCGAATGGATGTCTCTGATTGCACTGCCAATCAACAGACTTTGTCCCTTGATTTTCTTCCAGCAACATATTTTCTGCCAACCCAGCGTAGGAGGTTGAAGCTTGCTTTCAATTCACATCCGACATGGATAATCAAACCACCCGCGTCTGCTCGAGGAATAGGTATCAGAGTAGTCAATAAATGGAAAGATGTGCCGCAACGCAAAGATATAATCGTTTCAAAGTAAGTTCATTGCCTTCCTTTTTTTAAAAATTATTGAAATGTTTACAGATACGTGCAGAACCCTTATTTGATTGACAAAAAGAAGTTTGACATCAGGTTGTATGTTGTGGTAACAAGCTTTGACCCCCTTCGGATATACTTATTCAAGGAAGGAATTGTTCGCTTCGCTGGAGAAAAGTAAGATGGGATGGGATAACTTTCTTGACTAATGCACTAAAAAACCATAAAAAAAACTCTATTAAACATTTAGCTATTCGACAAACTCTTCTAGAAACTCAATACGGAACCGATACATTCATTTAACAAATTATAGTGTTTCAAGAAAGAAAAAGAAGAACGATGCAAGCAAGGACACCACTCCAAGCTACCCTTTTGGGGATCCAATCTTCTCAACAGCATCCAGCAAATGGTTTGTATGGAGTAACTGTTATTTTTAGTTATTTTTTTCTGACCAATCTTTCGAAACAAAAACAGGAGTCTAGCAACACTTGAAGATTATTTCACTCGACAAGGAATCAAATTTGATGAAATCATGGAAAAAATCAAACATGTCATTATTAGCACAATTATTAGCGCACATGCTACTAATTCAAGCGGGACGAGAATGTATGCGACCAGTGTAAATAGTTGTTATGAATTGTTCGGATTTGATGTGTTGCTTGATGCAAACTTGAAACCGTGGGTTATGGAAGTCAACATTTCCCCATCACTGAAATCTTCCTGCGATATGGATCTTGGAGTCAAATCGCGTCTGTCTGTGGACTTGTTCAATTTGGTTGGGATTCGAGTGAAAGATCTCGACCAATCCCAAAAGAAGCGGAAAAAGTACATACTCCTTCTTTTTTTTCTTTTGTTGAATGATTAACAACTTTTATACAGATCATCAGGAAAGCCGTTTTTAACGATCGGAGAAAGACAAAAAATCAGACATTTTTCTCAAAACCATGAATCAAACATTCTAGCGGACTTGACAGAAAGCGATTTGAGAGTTTTGAAGGAATCGGAGGATGAAGTAAGCTACCTACCCTATTCTTGAAAGATGAGGGCTTAATCGGCATGTGTTGTTTAGAATCAAAGAAAGGGTGCATTTGACAGAATCTTTCCATATGTCGATTCATCAAAGTATTTCAAGCTATTTGCATCCTATCCATATTACGACCATCTTTTACTCCAATGGACTAAGCTAGCAGCGAAAGATAACGTCAGAGCATATAATTTGTTGCGGCGATTGCCCTACGGTTTTTCGCACATCAATTCGAATAATAATCAAGGATCAGTGCGCAGAGCAAACAGCGCGCGAACCATTTCAACCCCCAGAAGCTCCATATCAACAAACACGGCGAAAGAGAGAGCAATTCATCAACAAGCCCCGACCCAACCCAAAAAGACACTCGAACCAAGGGCCTCAAATTCGAACTTACCTCCATACACTCCAACTCCAACAGGACGAATTGAGTCAACCAACGAACAACGACGCGAGCCGAGTCCTAGGGCCTCGGTTGCTTCTTCAAACGCTGCTTCAGCCCATTTTTCGACGGGTCCAATGCTTTACCCCGAATACCCGAGCACCGGTAATCCCTATACAGTTTTCCCTGAAAGGCAGGCAATCCATATGAAAAGATCCGATCTTGGAGCCGCAGCAGGGATTACGCCACACTTGAATTCGAGTTACATTCTGCGACCCCGGAAGCTATCGTTGAGGCAAAAACAGCTGGGCTACGGACCTTCCGACGCGGCAATGAACCAGCAGCAGCAGCATGCTCAAATGAGTGAAAATATGGCAAGCTTGATTGCACAAGAAATGCAGCAGCTGCAGTTGCAGCAACAACTACATCGATTACATCAACAAAAAATGTACTACCAACAGCAACAACAGAAGGCTCAACAGAGAGCGAATTCTGCTGCTTCTCTTGCACAAACAATGACAAAAGAGTATCCGTCAACGTCGGCGTATACAGCGGCTATGGCTATTGCTCATGTCACTGCACGGTTTCGGGCTTTGGAGGCAAATAATGTTATGGCCCCTCCTGAGCCGCCGGTGGCTCGGCAGGCAATTTCTCAGCAAGAATTGGCGACTTGGGCTGCTATGAAGCAACAGCACCAGCGGAATCTTCCGATGGAAGTCAATGCGCGATCACAACAACAACAATATGATTTCGTTAATTCAACGACCAAGAAAAGAGCATCATCAGGATTGAGGAGGGCTACAAATACTCCAGTAGATTGAGACCAGACTTAAAAGTTCTTTTTATTTTTTAACAAATTTACTATTTATTATTTTAAGATAGTTTTCGTTTTGGGTGTAACAAAATTAATAACACTCCCTTCCTTCATCACCAACACTTTTTGAAATTCTGGTTTCTTGGTTAATGTGGTCTTCAAGGGATCTATTACAAGCCACTGTCGACCCACGTCAGATTCTAGCGCGTATTGTTCCACTTGCTGATGGTTGCTGATGGCTTCAATTGGGATTTTCATGGATCCTTTTGTTTTCCCGTTGATCATGATGATACAAGTTGTTTCCTTTTGTTTCAAGTCTTTTTCCGATACAATAGGCCATTCTATTGGTCGTTCTTTTTTTGTGTGGTGGTACAATTGGGCATGGAAATCTTTTGCGGCAGCCGGGGCAAAAGGGGACACCATTTTCACCAAGTTCTCGACAGACAAGCGAAATGCGGGACTTGATGATTGTATGTGGGGTGGAAGCGAGTCTAAATGGTTTGAAAGCTTTATCAGGGACGAGATTGCAACGTGGAATCCATATGTTTTCGTCATTGCTGTTGTAACCTAAAGTTGTTGTTGTTTTTTGAGATTGAGTATGGGGGTGTGTTTTGTTTAATGTGTTTGGGTACTCTTTTTTTTTCACCTCGTGTATTGTCGAATTCATGACAAACAGAGTGTCTTTTTCTTGGTCAAGGTCGGCGGGGTGGGAGGTACGGCCACCTCCGTCGGGACTGGTAGTAGCGATATTGACGAGCTTTCTGCATTTCGATAACCACCGCTCCATTCCAATAATTCCATGCTCGTCCCATATTAATTCGTCGGCTGGTGCGGCTTTGAATAAGACATACAGGCGGGTGCAATCAGATCCGTATTTCTGAATCATTTCTGTTGGGTCTACCCCATTGAATTTTGATTTGCTCATTTTCTCATATGATAATTGCGCATGTTCACCAGTTTCTTTTATAATGGGATTGGAGGGATCTGGGTGATAACGTGTTAGAGAAAGGGCTTTTGTGCAATTGATTTAAGACAAAGAAGTAAAAAAAAAAATACACATGCCTGTCCAATCCACTTCCTCTGGCTTGAAATACCTGCCGCTTTGTTTGCATCTTGCTGTTCGACCAGTAACCATTCCTTGGGCCAAAAGAGTCTTGAAAGGTTCCCCACACCAGATTGAATCTGGAGATCCAGGCGCGATGCCGCTTTTGAAGAGGAACTTTCCGATAAATCGGGCGTAGAGTAAATGCAGAATCGCGTGTTCGATTCCGCCAATGTAGGTGGTCACAGGGAGATGCTTTGCTGGTAAAGCCGGGTCGCAAATTCTTTTTTTTTTTTTTTTTTTTGGTAAGTTCCGCGTTAATTGAGCAACATTGCAAAACAACCACTAGAGCGTATGAGCCTTACAATTTATCGTTTTTGGCATCCAGGTGCCTGAGCCAGTACCATGCGCTGTCAACAAAGGTGTCCATTGTGTCAGGATCCCGCTTCGCATTTGGATTTTTACATCTGAGCAGTTGAGTTATTTTTCTTGTGCCTGATTTCAAATCAAATCCTACTTTGGGCAAGTGCACTTGCTCCACTCCTCATCGGCGGCAAGAGGGGAACCATCGCGTCCAGAAATTCCTTTGAGAAGTGGTAATTTTACAGGTAAATCAGATGTGGGCACTGGGACCGGCTGTCGGAAAAAAAGAACGAGATGAGCAACATAAAACAGGAGCTAATGTGGTTATTTTTTTGACAAACTCACCCCACAATTAGAGCAATGTATAATTGGGACAGGTGTTCCCCAATATCTCTGGCGAGATACCAACCAATCACGCAGTTTGAACTGATGATAAACATTAATGCCAACTCAGCGAATGCAAGAAACGCTATTGACGTACATGAGTTTTTCTATCATACATGTCGGATACTTCCATCGATTTTTGGGTATCGGACCTTACGAGAGCTGGAATTCCATGATGTTCGGCAAATTGAGATAAATGCAAATTAGCTCCACAAGATCCAAATGTTGCTCCAGAACCGAAGCCAATGGGCATATTTCCACACAAGTAAACTGGCAACGACTCTGAAGTAACAGGGTTGACGCAAGTTAACCCAGTAAAACAACCTGAGGAAAAACGTGTAAGCAATGCTATAGTTTTTAATCCTGATTCAACATACCCAGGAGAGTTTTTTTGGAATTTGAACCACTCGAATTTTGAATCTCCAACGCAGTTGCTCGTACTTTGGGCAAATATTTGCAGGGTATTATATCTCTAAACTTAACGGATTTAATTGCAATGAATTTCATTTGCGATGGCTCTCTTACGTTGAAGATATGATGGGATGATCATGAGCCAATGCAATGAAATCGCTCGCTGTCCCCATATTCTTGTCTGTGAAAAATACATTGATTCCCTTCGATTTCAAAACTTAAAACCAACGCAAAACAGGCATCAAAATAAATACCTCATTTTCGTGTCCAATTATTTCACATGTGGCCTCATATCCTTCCGTTTTGCCAATCCAGTTTGCCTGAAGCCGTTTTACTCGCGCCGGCCAATCGAGTTGTTCCAAATCATTGAGCAGCTCCTTAACACGATTTATCAGTTACAAAAAGTGTCTTCCCACAATGTCGCAAGAATGTACCTCTTGGTACGCGGTTATCTTGAAGAACCACTGTTCCAACTTCTTTTTCTCCACTAATGCACCTGAGCGTTCGGCACGTCCTTCTAAATCCACCTTGATTGCAAGCAACGAACAGTATTAGAGGTGCATAATAAAGAAATCAGATTTCTTACCTGTTCGTTCGCCAAAACAGTCTGATCAACAGGATCCCAATTAACGACAGCTTCTTTTCGATAAACCAACCCGTGTTCATAGAGCTTCAAGAATAGATATTGCGTCCATTTGTAATATTCTGGCTCACAAGTTGAAACTTGCTGATGGCATAGATAATTTTTAGACCATCATTCGTCTACCGTGCATCTGACCACATACACGGTTCCAATCAAAAGAAGTATCCATCATTTTGAGCTGATTTTCCATGACTTGAATGTTTTTGACAGTCCATTCGTTGGGCGGAATTCCACGATCGATTGCTGCATTTTCAGCTGGAAGTCCAAAAGAGTCAAAGCCAATTGGAAAGACGACTATTACAAGAAGAAGAAGAAAAAACGGAGGTCAGGAAAATAGAAGGTGGGAGAGTAGATAATCTGCGTCCATCGGCACCTGTCGCTGTGGGAGACCTCATTCGCTCGAATCTGGCAAGCACATCGGCAATCGCGTACACCCGCAAGTGACCCATATGCAAAGATCCACTGGGATATGGAAACATGGCCAGCACGTACTTGTTGGTTATAGTGCTGGACCACCGTTTGGTGAGCATTTTTTGAAAAGAAGTCTAACAATGATAATAAAGATATCGCCAATTTTATCGAGCTTTTCCGACTCTTCTTCATAAGAATCCAGCTAACAATGAACATAGCGAGAAACAAAACTATATCGCTCTTCTTCATAAGAATCCAGCTTTTCTTTCGGATTTGACTCAAACATTGTGTGTCGACCGCTAGGATATTGCTGCTGATCGTTTGAAGCGCGATTGTATTCCCACATAGCTTGCCGGTACAATGCAATTTTTAACAATAGCTGAGCGTTTAATTAATAAAAATAATGGCGAAGATACCCACATAAAATTTACCATCATCAGCATAACGAAATGCATTCTGTGGTGTGAAATGCGTTCAATAACTGTAAATTAAAATTATAAACACTCACAAGGCGCTGATAATACTCAAATAGAGAGCGAGTATAGAATAATCCGAAGTAATTGCTGTTGTGATGAGGTTGATTGATAATACCCCGATCCCAATACATGGCAATGCTGTCGCGATTCCAAACTGGCTTACTATCAAAAACAACGGCTCAACCGAAATGCTCAACTGAGTCCGCAATATATATCTAGTAAAACTGGAAACAAAGATGATATCTAAAACAATGAGGGTCGCAGAGCTTGCCATTTGGAACCAAAAATTGAAATCCGAATAACCAGAAGTCGGTCGCAATGTTTGCAGAATCGTCAATGGAACAGGACTCAGAACAATAAATGGTGATAGAGCAAAAATTATTAAAATGATTCGGAATGACTTTGGATAGATCTCTTTCAGCTGGGTTTCGGATCGTTTCCTGTAATTGGGAAATTTACCAAAGCAATAATGCAAGGCAAATATTTACTAACCACGAGAAAAATAGATATGCGATCGCCCATATCGATTGAAATACTTGGGAGCAGGCAAACAGAATATTTCTCTTCACGTTGGTAGTCGACCACACTTCTCCATTCATTCCATACACCGAATACATGTCTGCCATTGCTTGCTGCATATTCATTATGAATGATACATCGGCGATAAATAGTGATATCAAAGCAATGGCGAAGGCAACGTTGAAAGGCGAAAGGACAGTTCGGCGATTCCATTTGTTCCCTGGCTCGACAAATACCAAAACAAAGCACAGGAATATACCAAAGAGAATTACGGCAATGAGAGCCAGAGAAATATAGAGATAGTACTCAATTTTGAGCACTGTCAAATATCCATCGATAACAGGACACTTGTTCATGACATCGAAAACACTTTGCTCGAGGGGTGACGGCGCCCGAATCGCTAGAAGTGCATCTGAAGAAAATTGTGAAACAATGTTCAAGGGTTTTGAAATCTAGTGTACATACAGGTCCGCATTACGTTCGAAGGCCATGCAACGCTCCAGTCTGAGCAAATTTTCTTGATTGCATATTGTTGAGTGGTCGAATTCTGCGAATAGAACCATCGCCGACTCGCGGGACTGCTCGAAACCGCACTGAGCATGGCGGCGTTTGTACAAAGAGACATAAGATCACGGATATAACTGCCAACGTTTATGTTGGCATTCAAGCTTTCGAAGAACTCGCTAATGCTCTGGTATTCGGTTGCACTGCAAACTGTGTTGATGACAGAAGCTTGTACAAGTACGCTCTGGGCACTGAACCAAATAGGAGCGGATTGGGTATCCGTTGAGTTATAGCCATACTGGGATAAGGCTGTGGCGTACGACATTTTCTGCTTTCCAGAATACTTCGCTCAGTAGAATTTGATTGGTTACTTATTTTTATTCATTTACATAAAACGATATTACTGCCCAGTTATCATCACATCGGGGCTCAGGACTGGTCCTTGATAAGTCCGTACTGGCAGTACTAATTGCAGAAATATTCGAATAGGCATCCCCCATACTTAAAGAATATTCTCTCGAGCTTCCTGCTTTACCAAGATCTCCGAATTGATTCCAATCCTTTTCCTTTGATGGAACGGCTAGCAATGCTTTGGCACTCCTTGCTGCCGTTCCACTCTGGGTGCTTTCATTCATCTTTTGGATGGTTTTAATTCTTTCCGAATGCTGGGAGATATCATATTGAGCTTGTCGATACAGTCCAACTTTTAAAAGAACCATTGTCAACATACGAAGTGCTGCGAAGCCAGAGTTATCATAAAATATCTCGCAAAATAGTAGGATTTTACCATCAAGATTGTGGTCATGGCTGTGTATAATGCCATTGCTGAATAAGATAAGCCAGCACTGGCAGTTATCAAGTAAACGGATATCCCTCCTATAATCATGCAAAGAACAGTGGCAGCAAGACCATATCTAGAAATAATCAAAAATTTTGCATCGATTGGAGAATGTTGATCTCTGATGTTAAAAAACGCGATTAGAGACTTGCGTTAGCTTTTCTGGTTTCACTCACATCTTGGTTGCCACAAGAAAGCGCATAAAACAAAACAAAAAGAAACCATCGAGCAGCATCAGCGTACATGCACTTACGCCTTGGAAGGTGTATGAAAAATTTGTGAATCCACTCAAGGGATACAAAATATGCATAATGGCCAATGGAACAGGAGACAGAATCAGCAATGGCGAGGCCAAAAATGAATACACCCGCTACAGAGAAGTAGCGAGGAAACAATCGACGGACTTGGAGCTCCGATCGTCGCCAGGAAAAGTACAAATATGAGATTGCCCACACTGCGTTACAAGTCAGAATAATTGTATACATCAAATTCAAGTTCGAGTCTAAAGAAACCACAGCTGCGTCGATACATCATGCTCAGAGTAAACATTCGTCAACGATGGTATGTGTAACAGGCGTAAGTGATGTCAACGATGATTAGGGACCGAATCCCAGACAAATATTGA
>JAIVFH010000375.1:0-23576 GCA_025765595.1 Obelidium mucronatum
GCGTTTTTGAGGACCAATCGGTTTGTGTTAGCTGTTCTCACCGACTCTGTTTAACTTATCATTACGTACAGTGACCCTTGCGATAAAATGATTTCGTACTTGAAAAAGTATTTCAACCCTGAAAAACCTGACGGACCATTCTCACTGGCCATCCAAGCAGGACGAGAAGGTGCTCGATTAAGTCACGGTCACGAAAAACAGTACAACTATGTCTTACAATCTCTTACCCTCTGGCGCGAGATTATGCATGGTATAACTTGTAGTTTAATTCGTTCACAACAATCTCCAATCGCTAACTTGTATATCAAGATATGTTCATGCTTTGGGGATTGGCCGAAAACGATCTCTTGTCTGATAACAATCCATACAGACTGAGAGATACGGGTCAAGGATTGAACCGAATGCAGGGTAAATAGTTTCTGCACGAATATTTTTTTGGAGTGAAACTAATCCACATATAGCTGCTCCAAAAACCTCAAGACTGATGCAACACGATTCTTCACAGGGCGCAACAACGGGTTGGATACTGGGTGGGATCTTCGGTCATTCACATGGGAGACACGGTAAGGAAACACATTTTGTGCCAAATAAAAAAAAAAAAAAAAAAAAAAAAAAAAAAAAAAAACTAAATATCTCTACTGAATATCAACAGAACGTGCCCAATGCTCTAATGTTCATTGACAAGTACACGCAGATATATCGCATCTTACTTCCCATCGTACGATGCATTGAAAGCATTGATGATCTTGCAGCCAACAATGAGGGAATCTCGCGTTACTTTGACGACACGTTTGACGGTCCAAATCAACTGCGTCTTTTGATTTTGAGTGATTTCTTTAGACACGCGTTTGATGGAAGTGGGGCGGATAATTTCTTCAGTGCTGGGAGTTGCATTGATGGGCGGCTGACGAGTGCTTGGAATTGGTGTAGTACTGTGGAAAAGAAGAGTTATTTTCATGTGTTTTTGTTGAGTGGATTTGTTGGGTTTGATGGGGAAGGGTTTAGTGCATGAAAGAGTGTGATATTGTGTGTTATCATAAGAGAAGGACAGTGTTGTGTTTAAAAAACTTGGAAAATCCAATTTCTTTGAATATCGAAGCGTGTTCACTTACCTTCAACCTGGGTTTTTTCTTGGTAACAGACATCAACCACAACTGTCGCCGCCAAATACGTATCAACGAATACATCTCTATCACAGCCGGCAAGAATTAATAACAAATGTACCGCTAGACTGCCTTATAATAATTATAAGCCAGTTTTTCCTCGAAAGATTTCCAGAATTGTCACCCCAAAAAAATGCTGCTCCCTTTGATCTTGATCGTGTCACTTGCTGCGATCGATAGCGCGTTAGCCGCAGCTATTCCAGACTGTGTCGCGCTTGTGCAGTTGTTTCCAACGGTTGATTTCGATCAACCTGCTGATTGCTCGTTTGTCAGAAACAACAGCATTGTGGGTTGGAGCTCCTTCTCCCCTGAAACAACAACAGCAACAACTTTGGATTCTCCGACAAGTTTAGTTTCCGTTTATTTTGATCGTCTGAAAAACGCGTTTTTGCACTAATAATTTATATTCACTGGTATATGTACCACCCTTACACATTGATATTACCCCGGTTGTAGCATCCAGCTTCGTTTCCAGCAGCGCATTGGCTTCTTCGACATCCCAATCTACGTTCAGCTCATCGATCGCGTCTTCTTCAACAGTTCCTCCGTCAGAATCATCCTCGTCAAGCTCGTTAATCGCGTCTTCTTCAACAGTTTCTGCTTCAGCGTCGTCATCGTCAACTGTGGTATCTAACTCGCAAGGAATCGACTGCCTGTAAAAAAAAATACAATTCTGCCCCATCTCCTCCTATTTTTAATATTTAAATTTCGATATAATATAGGGATGAAACAAGTCGAACCAACAACATGAATACATGTTACGACAGCCTATGCGATCGATACGAAACGAATCCACCCAACACAGCAGAGTACAGTTTTTATTATTCATTCTGTTGTGGATTGAATGGTGGATGGTTTGTTGGTAAGTTTCAAGCGTATTGCAATAATTGCCGCCTTGCCAAAAACAAGAGATCTTGTGCTAATAGAAGGCGAGATTCCGCTCCCACGTAAATAAGATTCATTTTTGACTTCAACCCCGTCATTTATACCATGCCTTACACATTCAATTTCTTTTTCTAGGTCCAACTTAATCTTACTGTAAAGTAGCCCTTGTTGTTTTCAGGGTTTAAAACAATCTAAAAAAATATATATATATTCTGCTATTCAAATACCCATAGAAATCTCTCCAAGAAGGAGCTGTCGGGTCCTATTCCTGAGACAATTGGTCAATTTGCCGCATTGAAATCTTTGGATTTGAGCGGGAATAAGTTTACGGGAGCGATTCCGGATTCCTTGAAGCAATTACAAAACTTGGAAGTTTTGAATATTGCTGAAAACCAGCTGATTGGAGAGTTGCCAAAGTCTCTTGTACAGTTGATGACATCTAAAGGTGGAAAAATGTAACTAGGGCTTCCTTTCTCTTTTACTTGCGGCACTGAAATCCTCATTCAAACACATGAAAAAAAAACTAGCACCTTTGGTCTCAACTGTCTAGAACGAGCCTCAAATCAAAGAAAGTCATGCCCACAGTCCTCCAAATTCATCAACTGCCAACACATTAGCGATACCAAAACCTTCATGGACTCCAAATACAATCTGGCATGGGAGCTATATAACAGCGGCAGCGAATACGACGCCATCAAGGCAAGTTTCGAGGGCCAGTCTGGGAATCCGGCCCAAGCTGAGGTATTGTACCAAGCCTTCAATGACTACACAAACCACGTCTTGTGGTGTTCAAAGAATGCGCCGTGGTTTGGGTATTATTGGAAGAGTGGTGGTTCTGAGAGAATTGTCAAAAGATTCGGCAATGATTTATTGAATCGCCGGTGAACTGACTGTATAGGTACAGGTATGGTTTCTTCCAATAAAAAATAAGCAATAGTTGAGAATCAATATTTGAGGCAAGAAAAAAAAAAGTTGGACTGACCAGGTTAACCTGGTGTTGACTTGGTTTCGAACCTGGTTTTGACCTGGTTTTAACCTGGATGTGAATGCGACTTTTCGTGAAAAAGAAAGTTTCGCCTGGAAACACTAGCATCGACGATTAACTCAATTTTATGGCGGCACTGACGGGTTATGGTGTCTTCTAACGTGACAGGACTAAGGAGATGAGAATGGCAAAGGCGCGTTTCCATGGCAAAAAACGAAAGTAGCGAATGCATTTCTTTCAAGATGCAATAGTACTCGTTATGTTTTCATTCATATGTTATTAGCTATTTTGGTGACATGGTAGTGGTGGAATTTCATAAATTACAGGAGTTCTATTATGCCCAAGCATATGTAAATAAGTGTGTTTGTGAAGTGCGAGATAAAAAGTGTGATTCAGTAGGCTGGTGCCCACGAATGACCCCAATAAGTGATTGCATAAGCCTTTCGTTCTGGATCAACATAATCCAAACATTTCGTAGTGTTTAACGAATGCGACCGCATAGCATAACAGGCATCCACAAGCCCTTTAGTTTTCTCTTGTGTCCATGAGAATGGGAATATGTATTCTGCGTTCAAGCGTTTGTTTAGGACTCGCCAATTCAGATTACTGTTTTTTTTTTCAAGTGTTTTGTTTTTACCTGGCGGCGCAACATAAACGGGTTCCTCTTTTGCCACTTTGGATTTGGCATAGTTTTTGTAACATCGATACAACATGGCCGGTCCTGTAATCTGTTCCACGCTTCCCTTCCGGTTCGACATTATTCGTTTCGCGCACTGCATCCACATTGGATGTCCAGGTTTCGAAGACATGAATGCGTTTGGAATACTATGTGCGTACAAGAACAGATTCATCCCAACCGACATTGAGCCAAGTACAGCGTGATGTGAAGCTAGAAGAGTGTCTATTTGAAGCGGTTTAAACGAGTGTTAAAAGACAAGATTCCAACACTTACCCAAAGGTTTCAAGCATTCAAAATCCAAATCCGCATAGACTCCACCATACTTGTGCATGTAAAACACTCGACTTGAATCGGCACGCATAATCGGATCTTCGAAGGAATCAAAGGTTTCGAGGAACCAAGGATAGTCGGTCACAATCAGATTTCGGTTGTCAGCGTCCGTCCATAGCTTATATTCGTAGTCAGGATTTAACCGTTGCCACGTTCTTGTCCAGTTGATGTATTTCTGTTTTGGGACAGGGGGTCGGTGGAGGGGGGCGTAGGTTAGTCACAGAGCGTTTCAAGGTTTCATGTATTGTGTTGGGGTTGGCCAGCTGCATCCAAATAGTTTGTTCCATCGATTGCAATCCTGAATTATCCACGGTTACAGATACAATTACTCCAGCAAGAACAAGGGGGGGTTTGGCAAAGCATCAGAAGAGAGTTCAAATTTTTGTTTTTACGCACGTCAGGTACTTCATCTGTTTTCCAGCTTTGATGTATGATCTTTGGTATCAATCTGTTTCCCGGAATCACATTGACTTTGTGTGTATCATGCTCTGATGAATAGTGTGCATCCATGAATGTAAATTGATCTTTTTGTGGTTGTTGCCTTGTTATTAGATATCCCCGACTAGGCAGAACCAACGCAAATGCAGCTTACATATTGTGAGCAATATCAGAGAAGCAAAGGCAAGGCATGCAACTGGTGACCGCAGCCTTCGCCATTGTATCAGGCGCATGACAGACGGCTTTCGCACGACCATTTTTTCAAGGGTGAATGAAACAAGAAAATCAGAAACAAATCTAACCCAAAAAACACTAATCCCCGGTTGCTGACAGAGAAAGTAAAGACATGAGATGACTCTCGAATCCGATAAACGGGATGTGTTGAATTCACCAGACAATGAACGCGACAGATTCATACTGCATCAGGCTATTCGTATACAATTATTAAACTATCTATTTTTTTCTCCTATATTATTGCTGAGTTTGCTTCAGCTGCATTCCTTGCTATTTCCATCAGTTGCCCTTCAAACACCAAATCAACTTCCCTCAACGTCTTCCACCGCTCAATCAGTCCTTCTATCGTTATATATGCATCTCCATCAGGACTTTTTTCATAATCATCGTCGTCTTCTATCACTGAATAGCCAGACCCCAGTTTTACTTCAGAAACCAACACTCGAAGAACCCTCACTTCAGCATCATACATTCCAGCCAAAGAATCAACATTCAAGGCCGTAGAAACTAATCCTTGGTCTTGAGGAGATGAAGCCACGAGCGAAACAACTTCCCGACGAATCGTTTGCAGTTGAATGGCTGCTTGCTCCAACTTGTCCATTTGATCATTCTGGAGCAGATTCAAAAGTATTTGTGATTTACGCAGCTGAGTTTTTATGAGGAGGGATATCACGTTGTTGTCGATGGACGTTGAGTTGAATAGTTCGTTTGGGGTTTTAGACAATGCGACTGAGGCTGTGAGTTGCTGTTTCAAGTTATGCAGCGAAAGTAGTGTTTGAAGCATCTGCGAATGAATAGCATTGATTTGTTTTGTGGCAGTTGCGATCCGTGTCCAGACTCGAAGGGATGTTGCATCCATCACTGGTTTTTTTTTTTTTTTTTTTTTTTTTTTTTTTTTATTGGCTGGCCAGCATGTATCGACCGATCTATAATAGTTAAAGATAATTAACGCGTGGTATTTCCCAATAGTTTATTATTCGAATTGTCGGGGAAAGATAAAGTTGCCGTTGCGACAGAACATACCACCAACCATCAACGCACCAACACCTCATTTAATGGGATTTAAATATAAAAAAGAGGAATTAAATAAATAAACAGACCAACGCCTCACACTCATCAAGTTCACAACAACATCAAACTCTCACAAATGGCATCCAATTTGGCAACATTCCGAAACCGCTTTTTAGCAACCTCCAACTGCTCCTTCACAACATCTCTCGGAGCAGCCTGACAAACTGCCAGCAAAGCTTCTGCGGCACTGTCTTGAACCGCGCTATTTGCATCATCCACATGAATCACTGTTCCCTTCACAAGCTCGACCCAATGAACATCATCTAATCTAGTTTCAATGTAAACGCCATTGACTAACGCCCCATTCAATCCGTTTTCTTGGGCCGGGTGTTGGGTGTACCAAAATTCGATAGCCTTGATCAGTTTGATAACAGTGGAGCAAGCAAGGATCCGGACATTATCATTTGCGTCGTCGAGGCGTTTGAGAAGTTCTGGATAAGTGTTTTTGAACTGTTGCGCTGTTGGGAAAAAATTAAAAAATAAGCGTCTTTTTTTTTTGCGAGTCGACGAAAAACAGTTTGCTTGCAACCAACCTAAAAAGTCCAGTTGGCATTCTACAGCTCCTTCCAAAAACCACTTTAAGGATTGAACTGCCACCATTCGGGTTTCCAATTCATCTTCCTCCATACATGCGGTTGTGACGGGCAAATACTGTCCGTCTTCTTTCAGGAAGGAATTCATTACGGATTTTGGAATGTATCCCAAGAATTGTCCTGTTTCTTTTGTGTGCTCTGGATTCAGAATATTTGCCAAGACTTGCATTCCAAGCCCCCGAAGCGCTGCAAGCTTTCGACCCGCCCTCCAAATAGTAGCGGGTAATACGATGGACTCTATAATCACGGACGACGCGCGAGACAGGCTTCCAGATGAATTGAGTGGCGTAGGATTCACTTGCAACAAATGCAAAAACGTTGTGAGTAAACTGAAGAGATGCTGTCAGCGATAGTCCAAAACAACAGCAAGATTATACGAAATCACCTTTGCCTGACTTCAATTTCTTTTTCCACATTGAGACCTTCCTTAAATAGATCCAAGACCAGTTCCAAGTAGCTCCCAACAACAGAGCCACTTCTCTTCAGAAAAGTATCCAAGGTTCTCAACTCAGTAGTTGAGAAGCGGGTCCAAGACTTGACGCTGCTGAAGAAGTAAGTCTTCAAGAATCGCTCAAAGTATACTGGAAATAATTGCTCGGTGCTTGAGAAACCATGAGCTTTGGCCAAGTCCATCAAAGCCCATTCCGATTTCGAAATAAGTTCGGTCCATCCAGGAACTTTGTCTCCTCCTTTCGCACTCAAAAGAGTCATGAGGATAATGAATAGTAGATATCCTTCCTCTCCGATTTCAATGCCACTACCAGCTGAGACTGCATTCTCAGCCATTTTGCCAGCCAAAACTTTGGCCACGTTTGCAACTTCCAACAAAAGTGGCACGCCTTCATTCCCACACATTTCCTTGTCAGCCAAAAACTTTGAAACAATGATGCAATGAGCACTGGTTATGGCGGTTGGAGCAGTACCAGCCAAAAGACTTCCCAGCGTCCTTATTAATCCCAATGTATAAGTAACCGAGGAGTCTGGATTAATGGTCGAATGGGACAGAAGCAAATTCAAGTATAAATCGGGCTCCACAAATCTCCCCAAAACTTCAGTCGCCTTCAGGGTCTCTTTCACAACCAAAGCATCGTCAGCGGCAAGAACTCGATAGATTGCAGGAAGAAGATTTCCCATATATCCAGTGATATTTCGTTCGGCCAGTGGGACAAAGGCAGCCAGGACGCTTGCACTTTTTGCACGTACTTCCACGTTCCAATCCTGCAGACCATCAACGACTTTATTAACGGTCTTTTGGACATTGTCGCGAGCCAAATGTCGAACTCCAACTCTTGGACGCGCTATTGGGTGGGGAGATTGGATTAAAATTTACTCAATGGGAATGCCGTCCCGCTTACCTGCATCCAAAAGTACACCATGAAGTCCAACATCTACATCTTGTTCTCCCTTAACTCGATCCTCCCATTCCAGCTCATAGAGCGCACCAAGTTGATCCAATCCAGTCCAACATCCTGCAGCAACGCTCTTCACATCGTCGACCAGGCCAGCAAAAAGAGTGGGAAGAACTTTGTAGCCAATAGAATAGCGATCGGGCATTTTAGTGAGAAGAGCTATTGCCATCTGAAAGAGAGCGTCGCGTACGCCGGGAGTTTTATCCATTGTCAACAAACGAAAGTGGTCCGACAGGTCGTCGAGTGGAGACGGATCCAAAAGAAGCAATGACTGAATAGACTTGAGCGATTGCGTCCGAACAGCCGCATGGCGGTGTGACAAGTTTGGAATCAGGACTTTCACTAACGCTGGGACGTGTGAGGTCAGAATCCGTCCACAATGCGTGGACAAAGAGACTACGAGATTGCATGATTCCTTTTTGACGTCCGGAAAGGGGTCGACGAGAGTGCGCGTGAGTATTTTGACAGTTTCATCCACGCCAGGGGCAAATATTTGCTTTGTCTTGTCAACGATGGACAGCATCAGCTTGACGAGCAGCAGACGCAGTTCTTCTGCGGGCTCAACCAGGTCTGGCTGCGAAAGCCGGTTCGACACGACTGGGACAATGTACGGCAGGACGGGGACGAGGTCGGCGGCGCTGTTCTGTTTGCGGCGGGGTCAGCGCAAACGACAAACCGAGAAACCGAGAAACAGAGAAACAAAACGAATTAGTTACTTCTGCACGGCGGCAATCGCAGCTTCGCGCACGGCGTCGCTCGCGTCGGCGGCGGCGGCGAGCAGCGGCTTCGCGACGGCGGCAAACACGCGCGCGGCGGCGGCGGGGCGCAGCGGCGCGGCGGCGGCGGCGATGGCGGCGACGGCGGCCTTCTTCTGCGCGCGCTGCGACGCCGCGGCCGCGAGGATGTTCGCCTGCACGGAGAGGCTCTGTGCGCGCGGCGGTTAGAAGAGAGAAGAAAGAGAACTCGACAAAGTGCCTTGATCAGGTGGTCGCATGCAAGCTCTTCGTCGGCGGTGAGCGCGGCTGCGGGCGACGGTGATGCGGCCATCATTTTATTTTTATTGCTTTTTTACTTGGAGGTTTGTCAAAAGTGAAAAGCAGAGTAGTGTACTATACGAATAAATACTGATATGAATGTAAAGTTTAAAGAGCACGGGTTCGCCTGTTTTGCTTCATGTTTGCTACAACTGGCTAAGAGGTTCTTTCAAACATGGAAACACATTGGCATTACCGTCAATAGGGGACGACTTCAAGACAAGGCATGCGGGATCGAGGAGCCTAGCGCAACGATGGTTAGCTCTGGATCTCGAACGAAGCAGGACTTTCGCTCTGCCAATCAACTCTGACAATCAAGCCGGGTTACAATTTTGATATCAACTGGTAGCTAATCAACCTTTGGGATCAAAGACATCAGAACTCCGCTTCAATAGCTCTTTCAAAGATACTTTTGCCAGTTGAGCGGCCAAACCAAGCAAATCACAAAATCGATAAGGAAATTGATAAAATTTGCGGCTCTCTGGCTTGACGTTCAAACGATGATAGGGGCTTGGGTGTCTGAAGGGAAAAGTACAAAAAGCCGACTCATTCCCCCATTGCAAACACACCATTACCAAAACAATCAAACATGGGCTTCTTCGACACTCTCAACCAGGCTCGTACCCAGGTCTACGTCATCTCCTTCGTGTGCTTCTTGTGCCCAGGAATGTTCAACGCCTTGAACTCCCTCCCAACTGCCGGCCCAGCTGCCCAAGAAGTCAAGGACAAGCAGAACGCTTCCCTCTACTTCTGTTTCGCCATCATGGGTCTCCTTGCCGGTGGTCTTAACAACATCTTGGGTCCACGTATCCTCGCCGCCATCGGAGGTACTGGTTACGCTATCTACGCTGCCGCCCAATACAACATCTTCAAGGTCCAAGGACCAAAAGGAACCGACCCAATCACTGACGCCGCCAACACCTTTTCCATCTTCTCTGGTGCCTACATCGGTCTTTGTGCCGGTATGCTTTGGGCTGCTCAAGGTCAAATTTGCTTGACCTACCCAACCGAATCCCAGAAGGGAACTTTCTTCGCCACTTTCTGGGTTATCTTCAACTTGGGAGCCGTGCTCGGTAACACCATCGGAACAATCCTCTCCTGGGGAGCTGGTCCAGAAGGGTACGCCATGAACGACGCCATGTACTTGATCTTCATCGTTCTCATGGCCTGTGGATCCGTTGTCGCTTTCCTTATCCAGCCACCAGGTACCATCATCCGTGAAGACCAAACCCAAGTCGAGACCCCACCAACCAACGTTCTCCGTGAATTCGTTGAAATCCTCAAGCTCTTTGCCAACCCAGCCATGTTGACCATCTTGATCCCATGCATGTCCTCCAACTGGTTCTACACCTACCAATTCGGACCATTCGGTGGATACTTCTCTGGACGTACCAACGGTCTGAAGGCCATCTTCTACTGGCTCGGACAGGCCGGAGGTGCCTGGGTTCTCGGAAACATGTTCTTGGACAACACCAAGTACACCCGTACTGCCCGTGCCTGGACTGGAGTCTACTTGATGGCTGGAACCACCCTTGCCTTCTTCGGAGGAGGTGCCGCTTTCGAATACACTGCCTCTGCCGCTGGATTCGTCAAGATCGATGCCGGAACTGACTTTGGCCGTTTCATCGGACCATTCATCTTGTACGTCTGCTACGGTCTCTACGATGCCTTCTTCCAGGTTTTCACCAACTACCTCATTGGTGCCATCTCCAACGACTCTGAGACTCTTTCCCGTTACGCCGGTTTCTACAAGGGTACCCAATCCGCTGCGGGTGGTCTCTCTTGGGCCTTGAACGGTTTCGTCTTCACTGGCGAGAAGGCTTTGACCTCCACTGCTCAATTCTGGGTCATGGTTATTCCATGCGCCGTTTCTTTGATCTTCTTTGCTCTCTTCACCAAGACTTTCGTCAAGGACACCACTGACGAGAACCCAGAGCACGGATCTTCCATCAAGGCTCACTAAAAACTTTTTCGTTTTGTTTTTTTGAGAATTGCTATGAGTTCCCCTATTTTTTTTTTCTATGTTTGTATATTGAATTGAAATTAAAAAAGTAACTTCTTGAGACCTCTATTCAAAATCTTGCCAAAGGGGGTTTCAACAATTTTCAACTTTTTTAAGGTTGTAGCGTGAAAGTTATCCTCTTTGTTTCCGTTGGTGTCTGAAGAGTCATTTCAAATTAGTTTTTATTCTTGTTTTTGCCAAGTTTCGGTGTTGTGGCTGTGCTGGCCTTGGCAACTTAACAACAAACAAACCAAAAAACACTTCACTCGCAAGAAGCCCGTAAAACAATGGTAACTTTTTATTTCTCATTATCGACATGTAGAGAATTATAAAGATGTGTGTGACGCAAAAAGAGGCGCCAGAATATCACAACGAGGCTGGAATAAGACACAACAAAAGCCCACAAGACACATCGAACAATGAGCGGCACCAAATCCATAGATCCCTTGTCAACAATGAGAAGATTTCCGCCAAGTAGAAGGGCACCTAAAATACACTCATACGACGCTGCTCGTTCGAAATTGATCCACTTTAGGAATAAGTCGAAAGCCGACTTGTTGAGACCAAAGTATTTGGCTTGCTGGTCGCTCCATGGAAAGAATTCGAATGCAAAGATTCTTCTGGTCAAACGATAGATGAGGTAGGTGATGGCAATGCTGGGTAAAACTATGCCAAGGAGGATAGTTGAGATGCTAAAAGAAGCCGGCTCGGCAGTGGCTGGAGCTTCGGTGCTACTGAGAATCGGAAGGCCGTAATTCTGTGCAACAACGAATGGTACGATGAAGCTGATGCGTGTAATCCATAATGGAGGAAACTCGATTCTCATTATTCTTTTTCAGATCTTTATTTCTTAAAAAATGAGGCTGGCTCCAACAAAGAAATGAGGAATCCTTTACAATTGACTCATACAATTCAGTATGTTGCTTGAATAAGTACCAAATCACGGCAAGGAATCCCTACGAGAAGGAAACTAATGCCCAGAGCAAAATACGCACACACAATGGAACTAGCTCCATCGATCCATTAAAAACGTTATTGAGTCCTGGGGCGGCTGCCATACAACTGATCTACATTCTGTTATTTCACAGTTCAATGTCGTCGGTGCTGTAGCCCTATCTTCAATGATAATAAAGACGGACATCGGATTATAACCTCGCTCATCCGGGAAATCCGGAAGACTGTCCATATTCAACGGGAATTCCAAAAAGTAACCACATTCTACCCACAGTTGGTACCAATATCCTCGCTGTTCATTGAAGACGCTCATATAAACAAAAAAATGAGCAGAGTGGGATTCGAACCCACGCCTATTACTAGACTGCAACTTGAGTGCAGCGCCTTAGACCGCTCGGCCATCTGCCCGATACGTATCCTTTACGATAAAATTGTATAAGAAGTAAAATTGTGTCTGGAATGGCGCTTAATACAGCTGAAATAAATACGTGAATAATAACATCACATCTTTGGACATGTACTTTATTTATTTATGCAAGCTTCGCGCCAAGAAAGTCCAAGGTCTCTTTCCCCCCCACTCTCAATCGCCATTCATGGACAACATTTCTACGCAATCCCGCCTTATGCAAAGGCTCATTGCACGCCAATTCTTGAGCCTCCTGTCTTGTTTTCGCCTTGATAACAATCAAACCAGACACGCTGGGCCATCCCTCGGGAGTATCAGGTTTCTGACCGAAATCAACTGGTCCTGCCACGAGAATCTTATCGGCAGCAGTCATGTCAGCGCCCCATTGGTAGTGTGCGCGAAGGTGTTCTTTGAATTCTGGTGAGTGTGGATTCCAAAGTGCAGTGCTTTCAGCAATGACGACGAAAGTCAGGTGGTCTGAGAGGTCGGCGGCAAGTTGTGCGAGAGTGGGTTGAGTTGCCATTTTTTGAGTGTGTTTTTTTGGAATCTCAAAGGCTTTGAGGTTTTTATTTAGTGGTTTGATATCAAATCGATATCAAATCACTCTTATTCAACCACAGAATACACTCGACGACAAATTTTTTTTTACAGACTCAATGAAGTAGTGGATTTCTTTTGTCGGCAGATATAAACCCAATAGCACCAGCCGGTTGTCTTGGTAGTGTCAATTTCAAGGCATTGGTCCACTTCCCAGTTACTCCCGATTTCTTCCTCAATCAACTGGATTCTCCGTTCAGGCTTTCCATGAGAAACAAGAACCACTGTATCTGTTAAAATAGCCAAGTTGGCCCATACTTTTCGGACAACATCGATTCCAGCACTCATCATTCCATCAAAGGTTCCCTTGTCAAACGCCCAATCAAACAGTTTGGAGCTAGAAGGTTTTCGGAAAGGCGGGTTTAAACAGGCAGCGTCAAATACTACGAATTCTTGAAGACCGTGGCGGCGCCGGCGGCTCTGATTTCCTGCATTGTCCTTGGATTCTTGCTCCAAAAGTTTGAGAGACTCCACCTCCATTTTGGCCAATGCGTGAACAACCTCTTTGGATATATCAAAGTGAATGACAACGTCCGCGATTCCATCTTCAACCATTCCATCTCCAACAGAACTAGAATTTCCAGCCCCAACATTCAACACAGTCACAAGGGAATTCTTTGAATTCGAGGATGTAGTAACAGAGTTTTTGATGAGCTCTGACAAATCAGTGCTCCATGGAACATACCAATCGAATTTGGTTGTTTCCTTGGAAGTTGCGTAATGGTGTTCCCAAAACCCAGTGGCACTGAAATCCGGCATGATTGTAATTTCTCCCCGCGTGACGGGAGAAAAGGCTTCGAGGATAAGCTCATCGTCATCTACTTCCTCGTCCGTGTCGATCCAGTTTGGCCAGAGAACAGTATACGACTTGGCAGTACGTGCATCCACGAAAATCGCGGCCCCAAACAGAGGACTGTTTGCAAATGGCAGTAATGCAGGTGCATACGGATCGAACGTGACGCAGCTCATTTTCTGTTGTTGACCATCTTCTGCTTCCACATCGAATTCAAAGGCAACACGGAAAAGGTTCTTGAGCGCAAACTCAATCTGCTTGTTTTTCCAGAGCGCCGATTCTTGCTCGTCTTGTTCCTCCTCCTGACTGAACGGCTGCTTCCCCGTAGCCATAGACACCAGATCAACCACCGCCGCGCGCAGCCCCTCGTTCGCAAACAGGGCTTGTTCAGCGCCCGTCACAGTTTCAAACACCCACTGGTGCGCAAACACAACCACGGCCTCGCGCGGCGCCAGGTCCGCTGCCGTCACGACGCCGCCGTCCTCTGCGACGCCAAAGGCGCCCCGCGAGCCCACGGCGCCCGTCTCGATGCGGCGCCACACTTCGTCAACCAGCGGATCCACAAGCCCAAGGCCGCGCAGAAACGCGCCGTTCGCTGTGCGGAAGCCGTCGAGCGACTCGGCGAGCGAAGTAGTGGCCATCGTGAAAAAAAACAAAACGAAAATTTTCACAGGAAAGTCTGGCGACGCTGCGCTTGCGGTCGGCGCCGCAGAATGCCGCGTTACACGAATGGCGGGCGGGTGGCGGGCTGCGTGTGGGGGTGCTGCGCGTGGGCGGTTGCGCCGGGTTGCACGTGCGGGGCGTGTTGTAACATAAGGGAAAAAGTAGTGGTAACACTGGTGACCAGCGGTTACCATCCACTCACTCGACAGCGGTCAATCACGCAATAATTTAACACAAGACCAATGAATGTTTATTGCTGCCAGTGTCCTGAAATGTGTAAAGAAAAAAACAAGTACAGAATAATGTTTACTTGCGGAGGAATCCAGCAGCCAGGTCTTCGAGACCGGCCAAACCGCCTTGCTGTTGTCCCTGGTGCTGCTGTCCCTGTTGTTGTTGTTGCTGTGGCTTTTGACCACCACCACCCAAAAGAGAAGCGGCGAGTTGGGCGGCACCAGCCAAATCAGCACCCTGACCTTGGTGCTGTTGTCCTTGGTTTTGCTGTTGTTGTTGTGGTTGTTGACCACCTCCGAGAAGGGAAGCAGCAAGGTTCAAGTTGTTTCCTTGTTGACCACCAAGAAGGGAAGAGGCAAGACCAGCGGCTCCGGCCAAACCACCCTGCTGAGCAGCGTGGTTGTGGGAGTGTACGTAGCCTTTAGCGGCAAGAGACGCCATTTCAGCCTTGTCGCCTGTGTGTTTGTTTCATGATCAGAAAAACTACACGATCGTCGAACAACAAGCAAAAACAACAAGCATACCGGCAACCAGCTTGGTAACCTTGTCGATCTGTTCTCCTCCTTGTTGAGTGTCGAGGTATTGAACAGCCTTCTGTCCTGTAGACACAGCGTTGTTAGCACTTGCCATACCTGGTTAAATGTTTCAGGCAACTCACCGAGTTCAGAGTCGACCAACTTGTCAGCTGTTGAATACGTAACCAATGTTCGAATCTTTAGCGCATTCGCGGGGTGATCAACCAAGCAAACGTGGAAACAAACCTTGTTTCAAAAGACCGTCCATTTTTTGTGTGCTTTTTTTTTTTCAAATAAACATTCTGAGACACAACCAAAGTGGCCACAACTTCACAATGCTACTATTGACATGTCGAATTTTATTTGTAACTAAAAAATTAGCATTCAAAGACTTAACCAGCGCGGAATCTGAGTTTCGTCTCAGGAGAAACCTAATTTTGGCTCTTGGTCTGTCCTCAACACTTCCACTGTGACTGCTTGGCCCGCTGCACGCGCTGTTTTCATGAGAACGGTTCGGCGAAGACTGCCCTCCCGCTTGGGTTTGGGTCTTGTAACTCTCGTCACAGATAAAATCACATTCCTGAAAAAGAAAATACAATGAATGAGCATTGAGAATAACAAGTTTTCCCGAGAAGAGAAATGAAAATCACTTTAAAATGATGAGTCTTCCAGACATGCGCCCAAAACCTGGGTGTTGCATTTCAAGATAACTTGAAGGGCGGCAAGGGTGTAAGCCGGCTCCCCCGCCTGTATTGCCTGCTCAAGTTGAATTCTGGCTTCTTCTTGATCGGTATCCAGTACTGCGATCCGAGCTTTCAGGAGTGTAAGCTCTTGTTCAATTTGTTCATTGAATCCATCCATTTTGAAAACTTTTCTTGTCAGTCAAAAAAAGGTTTTCTTTTCTTGCCTTGCTTGATTTGAGGCGTCAACGGAAAACAGCTTCTGGCATCCACACAAAGGCTAACGCATGTTGGGAACAAGAAAGCATCGCCGTAGGGAGCGCCATCACAAACTTTGCAACAATCCATCCTTTGACTAAAAATCACTTACAACCAAAAACTTGGACATATTTCTTGCAGAAAAAAGATAGAATATAGAGGGAAGTTAAATGATTATTAAAAATTCCCCAGACTTTCATTGACTCCAACAATGACTGTAGTTCTCTTTTGTTAGGACGTGGCGCAGGGGAGACAAGGTGAGAAAAGGCGAGAGAATTGATTCGTCAAAATCGAGGATCGTTTTAATTTCGTCATTGCCATTTGATCGCTCGTGTCGAATCTGCAACATTAAAACAAACACACCCAACTCCAAAATAAAAACTCCGACGACCGCCAAACCAAAAAAACCAGCGCACCCGCACCGAGCCACCCTTGCAAAAACCGCCAGCCAATGTGAAAAACAAGGCACATTACATTCAGTGCGCCGATTGGTCCCCGACGCCAGCGCCTGGCGACGGGCTCCGACGCTCGAGCGGCAGCGGCTCGTTCAGCCTGGGGTTGTCCCTGGGGTCGTCTCTGGGATCGTCCCGGCGATCGTCCCTGGGATCGTCCCTGGCGAGCCGCAGCGGGTCGTCCCTGGCGTCGCGCGGGTGGTCGCGGTACTCGCGGAACTCGCGCAGCGGCGAGCGCGACCGCGAGCGCGCGCGCCTCGGCGGCGGCGGACTGCGACTCCGGCCGCGGTCTCGGTCGCGGCCGCCGTCGTAGCGCCAGTGCTTCGTCGGCGCCTGCTTCGCCCACTGCAGCGTGATTGGATACCCGTCGAGGCGGATGCCCTGCATGTCGTAGAAGGCGTCTTCGGCCTTGGTTTGCAGCGTTGAGTAAGGAAGCAGGTTAAACACTTTGACAAAAAACTCACATCGCGCGGGTCTTCAAACTCAACAAACGCAAACGGCTTCGCCGACGAGGACTTGGGCGCTGGGATGTCGCACCGCACAAGGCGTCCGTAGCTGCAAAAGAAGCGCAAAAACAACAACAAGGTGAGTCAAGGCAAGATGCACACCTGCCTCAGGCCTCGGCTTACCGCTCAAACTCGTACGCCAAGTCGCGGGCCCGAGTTCGGTGTCCAAACCCAGCACAAAAGAGTGTAGTTCCACCACGAGACATTTTTTGGATAAAATAGAATAAAAAAGAAAGATACAAGATGCCACCACTCACCATCCGCCTTCGTGGCCCAACTGGCCAAGCACGTATACAACTTGAACCAAGCGCGTCAATGAATCAGATGCACTCTCTGGTATCGACTGCATTGGGCCTTCCACTGGGTTCTTTTGGACTTTCACTGGATCCACAGGGAAAGACGTTTGTCAACAGCACAGCCGGACTCAAGTTTCGTTTTTTGCAGTATCTTCCTTTTTCTTTCTGGCCTAACTGTATTTTTTGCGCAGGCACGGCGACATGCTCTTTGTCGCAGTTTCAGCAAATGTGGTGGAAAGCGTCGAAGCCGCGCAATCCTCAACACTGCCTCCACACGCAACTGTAAAACAGGCTGCGATTGATGATTTGCTTTGGAAAACAAAGGGAACTATTCAGCGGCAAAGAGATGATAACTTGTAATGATGGGCTATCCCACTTTCACTCTCACAGCATTGCAATTTTTTTAACTGAATCCCTGCGTATATATATAGTTGTCGCCACGGACCTACTGGAATGTGCGATTATTGTATGCCTCTGGAACCATATGACCCAAAATATCTGGAACAAAACAAAATCAAACACATGTCGTTCCACGCGTACCTCAAACATGCCGTCATTGCGAACAAGACGGCATCGATTGACGCTGCTGGATTCATTCCTCCTCTTGATGAAGACTCCTTTTTGGTAAAGACACCATGTCCTGGTCGTACCCATGAACCATTTCCGAAAGGAATTTGTACAAAATGTCAACCTAGTGCGATCACGCTAACCTCTCAGGTATACTTTTTTTTCATAACAAAACAAAGCAAAATTAATCATTATCCTAATCGATTTAATCCTTCATAGAACTTCCGTATGGTGGATCACGTTGAATTCGAGTCTCCCGCCTTAATTGAACAATTCATCAAATTCTGGAGATCAACGGGTGCTCAACGATTTGGTCTTTTGTATGGAAGATACGAAACATACACGGATAAAGTCCCGTTGGGTGTCAAGGCGGTTGTGTCTGTGATTTATGAACCACCACAAGAGAATGCACCGAGTTTCTTGCAACTTCAAAGCCCAAACACACAAGAATCCAATGTCAATGGTTTGGCTGCGTCTTTAGGGCTTGAGCTGGTGAGGACCTTGTCTGTCCTTTTTTTTTTTTTTTTTATTGGTCCTCTTTCTTATACCTGTTGATAAAAACAAGATTGGAATGATCTATACCGATCTATTCGACGACGGAACTGGAAAAGGAACCGTAATCTGCAAGCGGCACGCAAACTCCTTTTTCCTGTCAAGTGCCGAAGCCCTTTTCAGTGCCCACCTCCAAGCCCAATACCCAGTGGCCTCCAAATACAGCTCCTCTGGGAAATTCGGATCGCGTTTTGTCACTGTAGTTGTTACTGGAAACGAAGAAGGTGGAATCGAAACAGCGTGCTACCAAATTTCAAATGTTGGTGTTTCAATGACGCGAGATGGGATCATTGAAGCCAGTGTGGATCCCGCTCTTGTTCGGGTGAAGGCTAGCTCGAATGAGCAGTATATTCCGGAAGTGTTTTACACATTTAAAAATGGGTATGGAATTCAAGTCAAGGAAGCGGCCAAGCCTACATTTCCTGTGGATTATCTCCTTGTCACTGTGAGGCTTCTTTTACTAATTTTTTTACGCTGTTTTTTTTTTCTTCTTCTAAATCTATTGTCCGAATAATGTTTTGAATTCTGAATTCTCAACAGCTCTCCCACGGGTTCCCACAAGTTCCAAAACCCACCTTCAAATCCACCACACCATTCCCAATTGAAAACAGGAACGGCGCCACCCAAGAATTCCAAGACATGCATGCCGTCCACACGCGTATTTCTCAATACGATATCAGCCAGTCTTTGAGCGACTTCCATTTTCTTCTTCACTTGGCGGAACTCGGCGTTTTGGATAAAGAGGATCTGGGACGGATTGTGAAGGCTGTGAGGGGGGAAGAGAGCTTTGATGCTGTGGTGGCGAGTGGTGGGTGGCAGACTTTGTTGATGATTGCGAAAGAGAGTTCACAGGATGTTCCCATGCATACTGGTGGCGGTGGAGGTGGTGGTGGTAGCAGCAGTAACTCTGCTGGTAAAACTGCTTCATGGACTTGTAAGCATTGCACGTTTAATAACGTTGGCGGTGGTGATTGTGAAGTGTGTGGGTTGCCAAGAGATGGTTAAATGAGTGTAATTTTTTTTGGGGCAAAGGCTTTATATTTCCTATGCATATCGAGGAATAAACTTTCACTTTTTTTTGTTGATAAATAGAGGTACAAATCAACGCAAAAATGAGGTTGGAATTCATAAGATGGCATGCTGGAATCAAGCTTGCAGTAGAGGTGTTGATTCGTTGATTGAGGAATCGCCGTCAAATGATGCTCCTACACGATTTCTCAGCTTCATCACCGCAATATAGGTTCCAATAAACACCCAGTACGTCAGATACGTTCCCATCGTTGCTACCGTCGGTCTAGCTTTCCACCCAATAAGTGCACTCAAAACTTGGAAAAACGGCACAGTCTTTTCACTGCAGCATCCAGATAAATCCCATAAAACAGGAGTACTTCCCCCATCCATTCCAAACACTTGCTCATACACATATTCCTCGGCTTCACCGGCAATTTCATTCACAAGGGCTGCAGAAAGCACCAACATCATCACGACGGATGTGATCATCAATGGACGTAGTTCAATGGAGGCACTGCATTTATAAATCACGACGCCGATACAGATTGAAAGGCAGATCCCAATGAATCCTGGCAATGCGATTGCAGCGGGGCTTTCTTCTGCACTACTGATTCCAGAAAGGTATATTACTGATTCCATGCCCTCTCTTAAAACTACTGAAAAGGCAAGGATGGCGAATGGGTATTCAAACTTTGACGTTGCTTTTCGGAACTGCTGTTGCTGCTGTTCTTCTCCTTCAACAAGATTCAATCCCTGATTTTGATTCTGCTGGACAACAGTTGCAGTTGTAGTAGTATCAGCAGTAGTAGCGGTAGTAACAGCAGCCGCGGCAGCAGCCGCCGATTCCAAATGCCTGTTGATCTTCCGCTGCCATTTCGCAGTCATGGCGCTCGTATTCGTGTTTGTAAAAGAAATGAACTTGAGGGCAATATAAGTTTGAAGCACAACCGCAAACAGTTCAAACGCATTCTCCCAGATTTCACCCGCACCACCAAGAATATCCTTCTTGAGCACCCAGATTGCAAACACTAGACCACTTCCAATTAAAAGAGCGGTCAAGAACCCCGCGATGGCTCCCACCCAAATGTGCTTTTTGAGGCGGTGGAGGAGGAATGGTTGGTCAGTGCCAGCCTGAGTGGTTTCAAGCGTCTTTTGGACAAACTGGAGCATGACTGTGACTGTGATCACTGCTTCTAGACTCTCGCGGAGAGTTATGAATAGAGCTGCTGGGTTGAATGGTATAAGCATGTTTACTTTTGTCTTTTGGTGGACAGAGGTTTTTAAATATGCACGAGAAAAAATTTCGTTCAAACCTTTCATTATGAACAACTTTCTTTACACAAGGCAAGTCTTTGCTTTGCAACCGATCGATCATTTTTTGGTCAACGGACTCCAAAAAAAAGATATCAATGAAAAATGTTGAAACGCTCTCGATTTTATTCTCGGAAAAGTAAAATTTTAAACGTTGCTTGACGTTGTTGGCGATTCCGATTCTTCTGGAACTGTTGTGGTATTGAGGGCTCTTGGGCCAATGGGTCGTTTTGTTGGAGCACTGCTGCTGGCGCTAGCACTGTCAATTCCGTCAGCAGGCACACGCGGCAAAGACGACTTTCTAGACTTGAATTTAGAATTTCTTGCCGCTCCTTGATTTTGGGCGGGATCTGCAGTCGGGCCTGTTTCAGCGTCTGGTAATCTTGGTGAACTAGTCAGCGATGTGGTTCTTGCTTTAAATTTGGTTTGCTCTGCTGGAGAGACAATTGCTTCTAGCTGGTCTTGAGATTTCTTGTCAAATTTTCCAGACAGGTTTTCCTGAGATTTCTGTAGCGGTCCTGAATTCACTGAGGTTCTATCAATCCGATCAAACCGGGACTGCCTTTCTTCGCCTTTGTGGGATTCGAGAGTCGTTGAATTCGGTCTACTATCCACGCTTACCCTGCCGGCATACTCCACGCGGCCGTTTTGTAGCAGGGACTGGTGTTTTGTGCCTCGTACTTCAATCGTATCGCAAGTTACAGAGGGGTATGATGACCGATGCGGATCTCCCATCAAGTCACTTCGTGAGAGCGATGGTGCTCGCGGGCCATGTACTTTTGTCCGCATAGTCGAGTTGTACGCTGCAGCTCTATCAACGGAAGGATGAATAACAGATCCAGATGTGCTACTGCCGCTGCTTCCACCACTTGTTCCCGATTTGATGGTTCCATAGTTGGATGACTGGTCGCTTGAATTCACAGACGATATTCCCGGCTCACTGGTGGTGGTTTGAATACTACCATGCGCCGTGTCCTGCAAAGGCGGTTGTTCTGGTTTCGGAACGGGAAGCCCGACATTGTGTGATAGTGTGAGGAAGGAATTCCTCATTTTTTTGATTGGTTCAGCTGTTCCATTCGCGACGCGGTTGACAAGTTGTGTTAAGGGTCCATCTTCATCGTCTTTGATGTTGTAGTTGTAAGAAATTCCGGTACGCGGTTTCGTGCTTTCCTTTTCCATTTTTCTATAGAAGAAGGAAGACAAAAAGCGGGTTTCGTTTGTTGCGTGGGTTATTAATTTTCATCTTGGGTAAGCGATTTTACCTCAAAACCAGGACATGCAGGACGGCGTACACGATGAATATGAATACCCAGCCTAATCCAATCGTCAAGGAAATTCTCATCCATGGTCGATACCCAAGATTGGCAACACCAATTCCATAGAACGATATTTGATTTGGGTGAGTGAAATAAACGATGCAAATACTCATCCAGAGAACCCACGTGAACGAAATTGAGCGCCAACTGGCTCGAAAAAGTGTTATTGTTAGAATGACGCAAGCAGTTTGAAAGAAGTAACGCTAATCGACACTTACAAATTTATGGGTCGGATATATGAAGACCCAATTCGGACTTGGTAGAATATCATAATTGAAATAACAAAAATAGCAATAATTCCTCGCAGCGTGGTTGAATCTGCTGTAGGAATCAAAGTGTATAGCAGCAATAGCGACAACGACCCGTTCTTATTGAGTACTATATCATAAAAAACAAGAAAAATCAGGATGTGCTTCTACACGGGAATACCCACCTTCCGATCGAGTGGTAAATGTTATTATTCCTTCTTTCGGCTTCTGCTCATCGCTTATTTTGAAGATTGTGAGCAAGTAATAACCCATTATATAGCCTACGATTGGAAACCAAACTTGCATTGGTGGATTCAATAAAACAGGTGCGCATTGCTCTTCTCGAAAATTGATTGCATTATGAAGTAGAACATACGATTCAGCTTCGGTGGTTCCCACTTCAGGTGGCCACAGGGGTTGTTTGTTGGATGATAGGCATCCAAGAGGCTCAATAAATGATCCAAGAAGCTGACATAATGAAAAAATATTTTTTTTTAAAGAACGCGTTTGCATTCGTCAGTAATCAAAAGAACTTACAATCAAATAAAAGATGCTAGTTAAGGGCTGAAAATATACAATCCAAGTTCCTTCGATGATTCGCTTGCATAGTTTTCGTAAACGAGGGTACGCTCGCATACCGTCGGAATTTATGGAAGACTTGAGTAGGATAAACGCAGATGCAACAAGCACCCCAATAAATGAAATCCACCAAGAAATTGCAATCTTAATGTTAGAAAGCACCAAGGTGTCTACTTTGGGCAATCCAGAAGAGATCAGATTGAACGAGGCCCGTATTGAAGATATCACTTGATTTCCCATTGTGTCTGTCAACCCAGTCGCCACATTATATGATAGAGAGGCTTGAAAGTGAGTGTTGACCAGTAAATCGCGGTATGGAAAGGCGGCAAGTTGTAAGAATTCTATCACCAACACAGCAATTTGGATAAAATTTCCAAAAGACAAATGAATTCGATTATACTGTGGTAGAATATGCTTAAGCCGGCGAACGTATTCAAAATGATTGTCAAAAATGGCGTTTGTTAATTGGACAGGGGCAGTATTTGTTGGAAGCGCTGGTTTATCCTCGACGACTGGTATCACATTTTCCGAGAGCTCACTGACTTCATCGACTGAATCAACCTCTTCGATCTCAGGGGATACCTCTTTTGTAGGAATATCAATTCCAACTGCTTCGGTACCTTCGATTTTGGGAGTCGCTAACGCCACAGGTCGATTCCGATGATCATTTGCCATTTTAAATGCATGAGCTGCAGCTTTCTTTCTCATTTCAGTTTTGTCTTTGTAGTATTCGTTGATTCGGGAAACAAGGAATCCATTACACTGATATGTGAGAATTTAACATACATCTTTCCGGGTATAGTACTCACCGAAATGAA
>JAIVFH010000376.1:0-23536 GCA_025765595.1 Obelidium mucronatum
ACATAGCGATCCAGTTTTTCTCGAAGTTTTTGGGCCAATCGTTCAACTCGCGCGGTTCTGATTTGAATTCGTTCCTGAAGGGTGAGTTGCTGATGTTTCTGATCTTCATTCGGAACATTGCTCATTCCTTTCAAATCTCGTGCAAGTGAGATTTCTCTAAGGGTGGGCGTCAATGCCGTGTCCCATGAGTTTACGACACCAAACACACCATACCCTATAATATCTAGGAACTTGTCCCCTCCGAATTGCTGTTGAAAAAACTCTTGCGGATCCATAAAAGAAGCTCCTCCAGATTCTTTTGACGGTTTTCCATTCCGATCATAGGCAGCTCGTCGTTGTGGATCCGATAACACTATGTCCAAGAGTATGGTCTTTAGATCTCATCACATTGAATTGCATTAAACGTATAAATTCAAACCTTGATACGCTTCTGACACTAATTTGAACTTTGATTCGGCTTCAGGGTCATCGCTTTTGTCAGGGTGATAAAGCATGGCCATCTTGTAATAGCCCTTCTTGATGGCAGTCGGGGACGCATCGAATGGAATTTTAAGGATAATATAGTACTCTGGGTCTTTAACAGTCACTGCTGGTGGTGCAGTTGGTGATGCACCAGTTTTTGCACTGAGGTCATCAACTGAGTTGATTTGGAGGCAGGAATAGCATTTTACAGAATATGAATGCGTCGAGACCGGAATGCTGAATTCAATCCTTGTTTGACAGAAAGTGCAATTTGTTGTTCGAGAGAGTGTTGGATTGCGACTTTCAAGAATCATTTAACCAACGTCAAAAGTCATTATTTGAAAATGCATTTATTATTCACACTGCAAACTAGACTTAAAAGTAGATATTTTTAAATGGACAATCTTGAATCCAACTGCTGCTGAGATCGAACTGCCTCAATTAGCTTCCGAGCTTTTGAAACGGCATCCAACGCAATCTGAGAAGACTGCTGCACCATTTTTGGGGTGGCTCCTTTTTCATCGTCTCCTGACGAGTAGGCCAGGGACGAGTCGTCGGATATTGAGTTTCTTGGCGACCCAATACGGACCAATGCAGGTACAACAGATTCTGGAATAGTCATGTTTTGGATAGCGTAACTTGGAGGAGGCAATTGCATCAGTACTTGTTGCTGCTGTTGCGGTATTTCTGGACGCGGCTTTCGTGGGACAATCGCCGGAGTTCTCTGTAATGGCCGTTCCCTTTCAACACGCTGACTTCCCCCGTTGGATTCTTCCGAGCTTGCTTTTCGAGGTGGGGGGACCCGAGGTCCCTCAGCTGACGAAGCTCCAACATTTGGATCAGGTATTCTTCGCCGCACTGGAACGTCGACTCTTTCCCTGCGCTCTACAATGACTTCTGCTTCTTTCGGCTCCTTTGAATTAGATGACGAGTTTGGTGATGTCCTCGGAGGCCTTTCCCTTCGTTCATTGCTCGATGACTGGCTTTCTGGCAAAGGTCTGCGAATTTTCCGTTGCGGTTCAGGTGTCGAGGTGTTTGCCTGTTCTCTGCTAGTGTCTGAGGATGTTCTAGTGGGAACAGGTCTGCGCGATGACTCTCCGCGAGGTCGAAGTTGTGGTTGTTGTTCCTGGTTCGAGTTGGTGGCTGCTTCTTGCTGTTGTTGCCTCTTCTTGAGTCTTTCCAGTGTTGGCGAAGGGCCTTTGGCAGCTGGTGGTTCAGGAAGCGGTTTCGAGACGTATTCGCTCATTAATGCGATGAGTTTTGGGTTTTGTTTTCTTCTTGTTTCTGTTCTGTTTCATCATCAAAAGACATGAAATGGAATTTTCGTTCGGACTTCAAATTTCATTTGTTTTGTCATTGCCATCTGTCGTCATTTGTCAACATGAATGCTTAACGAAACTCTTTGGTTTCATCTAACAGTAGCTGGATGAGAATACGTTTGACACATGCTGCTCCAGCAGTCGAGATTTTGGATTATTATAAATAAAGTCTTCCTTGTGAATAAGCCCGTTTAGCTCAGTGGTAGAGCGTTGCACTTGTAATGCAAAGGTCCGTGGATCAATCCCGCGAGTGGGCATTTTTGCGGAAGGGAGCGGCTAAAATTTTATTACTCTCAAGAACACCACCAGCAACGATAATGTAAGGACTTTTGTCTCTATGCTGTTATGGTGAATGGGAAATGCTTGGAAATGCTGGAACTGTGTCATCGATAAAATAATGAAATTCTTGCGCGTCTTCTTCTTCCTTTTGAGATTTGCGGCTTTATTCGCCGGCGCTTCTCCGACCGAACAGGAACAAGAAGCTTACCAAAAGCTCAAAGAGTTGTTTGAATCGGCAAAGAATTCTTTCGCTGCGAGGGACTTTGTTGCGTCAGCAAACAAGTTTGAACAACTCACCAAATTGATCCCAGAGTGGGCTGACGGTTACTTGAACTGGGCGCGCGCTGAGCTTGAAGCTGGACATGGATCGAAAGCATTGGAGATTTACCGCGAAGGAGGTTTGGAAGCTGAGTCCACTACAAGACATCTACTGACCTAAGGTCACAACACTTCTATTCACTATTCAAGTGAAGAGATTTCCTGAAAGCGCAGTCGCTAATTTAGGATTTTGCCAAGGGCTGTCTGAGATGCTTAATCGGCAAGTAAATTGTTCTTTCCGTCTGGTTGTTTCTAAAAGACCTTACACTTAACCCCTTGGTTCCCACCCCCTGAAAATTTTTTCTGGTCGTTTTCTCCCGGGAACCTTTTAAAAGGTAGTAATAATAAAAAAACTCTGTCAACACCACTGTCACCACAAATGGCCATTTACAGAAGAAGAGACAGATGAACAGAACCAATATATTCAGTTTATTTCCTGTTTCAAACTGTTATTCATTGTTTCATTGACTACTCCTTGTATCCAGTCTTTTGCCCATCAGGGAAACAAATGCGAATTTGATCGAAGACACAACATGGCAACTGCTGTCTTTCGCGATATCCAAGCATAGAGGCTGCCTTTTTGGAGGCACGGAAACGTTTTTGGGGTCTGTCAATGGCTTGTCCGACTTGTCATCAAGTGCTCCAAGGAAAGCCAGCCATGGGCCATACTGAGTCAAACATAAGTCCGTTTTGTCAAGGCATGGACAGCGAGTGTTTGAAGAACCGTCTGCAAGCATTTTCGAGAGACTTTTGGGCGGGCCTGTTTCCCGCCTGATCAGTCAAGAATGGCCCATCCAAACCAAAAATGGCCAACGGAAATGGAATAAGACAGGTCTATTTGCCTCAGGACCAAAAGCTCTGAGCGTGCAGAAGCGGTGCTGGAAAGTGCATGAAAAAGGTATTTTTTTTTACTACCTTTTAAAAGGTTCCCGGGAACCAAGGGGTTAATAGACCAAGCGATTATCCCAACGTAAAGCTTCCGCAACTACAAGAGGCAAGGAATGTCTGTATAAAAGCTGTCAAATTAAGTCCAGATGATCCTCAACCACTTCAAACACTCGCAGCCGCGTTAACCTTATTCATGGATTATAAAGCTGCGATTGAAGGTTAGACCGCAAAAGATAAAAAAAGCCCCTATTAACAAATCTTTAAAATGCAAGCTTACGAATCGTGGCTAGTCAGATACGGAGTTTCCCACGCAAATCAGAAGAAGCAAGTCTTGAAAAACCTGGGAGCCGCTTTAATTCGGTCAGGAAACAATGAGCGCGCACTCGAAGTCGCAAACGAATTGATGAAATTGGATCCATCCCCAGATAACATTGGATTTGTTGCCCACGTCCGTAGTATCGCTATCCCAATGGATACATTTGCAGGAAAACTGAAAACCAAAGGGCTCGTGCGAGAAGTTGAGGAATATAAACTGAGAAGTCCGCTCATCTGTAAACCGGGTCAAAAGTGGCGGGTCGCGTTAAATTATTCAGAGGAAGCTGCGTTGAATTCAGAACTCATCAAAGTCAGACAATTAAATCCGGATACTGCCTATCAATCGTACGGAAGGATTGATGATCCAGTGTTTGTGGGCACGCCATTGCCTCGGCAACCACATTTTTATCACGAACGTATCATCAATATTATTTTCCTTCAAGAAGCTTTCATCTCTGGCCATAGTGCAGTCGTTCATTCAAACTGTGCAGTTTTCACTGGGTCTCATCATGCTGGGATTGATCTTCAGACCTTCTCTGAAGATGATAATGTTCCTCTGAAGACAATTCAACTCCGAACAGCATCCATTATGGGTCATCAACTAATGAACTACTATCATTGGGTAAGTTTTTACTAGGGACAAAAAGTATAGGCAGCTGATAAATACTTTCACAGATTATAGAGTCCCTTCCCAAACTCCTCATTCTCAAAGAACATATTCTCCTTAACCCAGACTACAAGGACGTTAAAATCCTAGTTCCTCAGCCAGGATTTTCCGGCGCTATCGACGATACACTGGCTCTGCCTGAATTCAATGCAATTCGATCGCGCTTTATTTTCTATGAAAACCCAACTCGGTAGCGGTACCATTTTCCGAAAGGACTTATACTCGCCGATTGGATTCACCACTCCAACGACACACACAAAACATTGCATAATAACCTATGGAGCGTCTATTGGCCACCTAAACAGGCACTGCAGCTCATTCGCGACTTTTTCCACACACATTTGAAGTCTCTCGCCTCATCGAAATCCAGAAACGGAAACAATGAGAGTACAAGCGGTCATAAAATCGTCTACATTAGCCGTGTAGGGAAGGTGCGAGGCTTTCCAAATGAAAAGGAGCTGATTGAATACCTCCAAAAACGGTTTGGATCTCACCTTAAAATCCACACGGGAACTGAACCGTTACTGACTCAAGTGGCAATGTTTTATGAGGCACTTGTTGTGGTGGGAGCGCACGGCGCTGGACTCGCAAACTATGTATATACTAAATTGGGGGCGGCGCTTGTCATGATTCCAATGGATCCTCATGTTGAGTTTTGTTTTTCGCACTTGGTGGCGGCATTGGAGGGACGGCATTATATTGTGTCTGATATTCCTGGAAGTCATTATTATGGCAGCTATGGGGCACTTAGTCAAGCTCAAATGGTCCTTTTGGGTGATACTGTACAGAAAGCGTTGGATAATGTGGCAAATGTTTCTGCAGAAAGAGATGAGTTGTAGACAGGGTTTGAAAAAATGTGTTTTTTCTAAATTTTATGAGATTTGAACAAGCAACCCTTTCACATGGACTCGGACTACCTCTTGCTGAGAAGAAAACCATGGTAGCTAACCATATGTCGGGTACTTGTATTTTTTTTTTAATTTGGATCCGTGATGGAATTTATGAAAGCCTATCTGTGTATTCAAGCTGTCGGACTTATAAGCCTATTGATCGGACTACAGTTACAGCTCATAAACGAATACGGCAGCTTGTACGCTTGAAATAGCCTCCTTGGTTCAATTTTCATACACTCTGGCGCGCGAGGACTCGGTATCACATCGATTGTTCCACAGAAGTTGAACTCATTTTCGCCGCCCCTGATTAATATATAAGCCACGACCAGAAAATTGCCGACAGTAGCAAAATTGATCTTGAATTCAGAATGTCGCTGTTGCCATGTTCAGCATATCTCACTTACGATGTCACCAGCCAAGGCGCGGATTGCACATCTGATGCGTCGACATTTGTCTTCAGCTTCGTATGCGGAAGCCCAGTTGATACTTGTCCTTCCCCAGCAACAGCGGTGTGCAAGGAAAGCGTCCAGCAAGGCACAGCTACTACCGGAATCTGCACCCCTACACGATTGAATCCCAACAATACGTTCTCTTTGCCGCAAAGTTTCGCAGACAGCATGCAATTCGGATACAACGTCGCATATGTGTCCACATATGCTACAGAGACATGCGCAAGCCAGCCGGTCTCCACTGGCTTGTACTCTATGGACATTTGCTCCCCAAGTCCATTGAACGACGGCAGCTGGGGCCTCGTCCGCAGTGATTTGGGCAAGAACATTTATTTCGACCGATACACTGACACCAAGTGCACCAAACCTGATGAATCCAAGCTGGGCATTCCATTGTCTAAATCTGGATCCACTTGTGCGAACAAGGCCTCTGCCTCTCTGACCGTCCACAAAGGATACGCTGTAACAATCGGACACGTTGAAAACGCGTGCAAGACTCCAGCAAGTATTACTGTTGCTACTTCTGTTGGTTCCTGCGAAGTTAGCTCACTCTGTGGTCCAAGCACCTTGAACTTAAAGACCATTGCATGCCCCACGAAACCATTGGACTATAAACTTGAAGATGAAGCCAAAAATATTTTTGGTTCTAGCCCTTACGTCATGATGGAAATGTATGCAGACAAGACTTGCAAAAGTGATGCGCCTGTCATGAAAAGTGTTTATGCCTTGGAACTGTGCCAGCCGCAAAGTGGCGGCGAGCGGTCTTTCATCTTCACTCAAGCTCAGAATGGGTCTCTGGTTTATTCAGTGTATCTTAGTCGCACTTGTACTGGTACGTTGGAGAAACGGGAAAGCCATAGCAGCACCACTTGTGACAACTTCAACAAGGTTACTTTCTTCAATGCGAAAATTACCGAAGCTACTGCAGCTGTGACGAAAAGTTCTGGTGGTCGCAGTTTCCATACTGGTTCTACATTTAGGGTTTTGATTGTTGCTGTGATGTTGGGACTGCTTTGTTAGAAGCGCATATTCTGTTGTTTTTTGCTCAAAGAATAAAAGATACATCTATAAGTTTCTTCGTTTCTGAAGGCGGCCAA
This sequence comes from Obelidium mucronatum, assembly GCA_025765595.1. Lineage (NCBI taxonomy): Eukaryota > Fungi > Chytridiomycota > Chytridiomycetes > Chytridiales > Chytriomycetaceae > Obelidium > Obelidium mucronatum. Next base: position 6,688 of record JAIVFH010000376.1, read on the forward strand.
TTTTAGACTTCAAGCCCACAAGCCCACAAAAGTTGGTTGATCAGTAATAATATCAAACTATAGCGAAAGCTCAAATTTAATCATCAGAACTCGACAATCATACGATAGTAAAACTCTATGGCTCTTTCCACACTATTTATAGACACAAACTCATCTACTCCATGAATCCCACCCAGTTGCTTCTTACTCGTCAATAGAAATGGAGAAAGCCGGAAAGCTGTCCCGTCCTTGATCACATCATTTAATAGAAAATGCTTTGTATCTGTTCCTCCAACCATAATCGCAGGCCCCACAATAACTTTACTCTGCAAACTATGTCGTGAATGCACTTTTTCCAGAATATTGGCGAGTCGCGTGTATTCGTCAGATGTAGATCCAGCTCTCTTCAAGAAAGGCGGCGTGTACGGTGTCACTGGGCTGGCTTCTTCGGCATGCGGTAGCACTTGCAACGTATACGAAAACAAAGACAATGGATGGTTTTTATCTGCAGATATTTCTGCAAGCGCGCTTTCCAGGTGCTGTTGGATCGATTGGGCAGTGTCTGACGGGTGGACTCGAATATTAATAAGAGCAGATGCAGTGTTGGGCACAACGTTCATGATTCCTTCTGCGCCAGCAAAAAATTGAGTTACTGCTGCTGTGGAACTTATGAATGGACGTGCCATTGCGTTGCGACTGAATACGTTTCCAAAGATATGAGGGAATCCAAGTGCATCGTAGACAATGTTGAAGAGACGGTTGGTTAGAAGCCACTGGGGAAGAAGCAAGAGTTTAAAAGTATCAATCGTTGGTGAACTATACGAATGAACTGGGAATGGGTGCTTCTGGTCCAAAATATTGAGAGTGGAGGCAAGAACATGGGATGGATTCTCGGACCATTTACTGACAGAGCTGTGGCCTCCTTCCGATGAGATTGTGAGTCTGCAGTTCATATATCCACGTTCTGCGACACCAATGAATGCAATAACTGGATTCCCTGGCAAAGGAATCAAGTTCTGTGTAGCGGGGACGCCTTCATCAAGAATCATCTATTCATGAAATTCAACTGAGTCAATCAAATAAACTTGAACAAATGCATGCGACAACCTCAAATAAAGCCCCCTTCTGTGCCAAATACTCTGCAATCTTGGCAGCTCCATGCGTTCCCCCAGTTTCCTCATCATGCCCCAATGCGATTGTCCATCGCTTCGCTTTCTTCAAACAAGACGACTTATCAGATGTAGTGGATTCCATATCGCAAGCGTCCAATACAGCTTCCAAAGCACTCAGGAATGACACTAGAATCCCCTTCATGTCCAAAGCCCCTCTTCCGTGAATCATTCCAGAGTTTTCATTGAATCGACCCTATATAATGGAGCGAGGAAGTGCGGTTGGTCGCAACAGTTTGCCCGCCCATATGGGAATGAAATGATCATCATATCAAACTTACGGAGAACGGATCCTCTCCAGTTCCCGGCACCACATCCATATGGGCGTAAAACAAAAACTTTGGTTCCGATTCCAGATGCTCAAAAATCAGTGATGCCTTATTGATTGTAGTGACATTGTGTGATTCATGAATACGAGGAAACTCTTTTTTGAGGAACTTGTGGAACTGCAAGAAACTGTCGAGCACTCCAGAAGCAGAGTTTTTCTCTTCTTTCATTTTTGCGTTGGATGGCGATTCAGTGAAGATTGATGTTGCTTCGACCTCGGTGAAGGAAGTTGTGTTGATTCTGATGGCTTCTTGGAGCCGTGCGGCAGTGCATGCAGAGAGTGATGACGCCTCGGTCGATGCCGTTACTTCGAGAGTGAGTTGTTTGAGAGAGAGGCGCTGTGAGCAGAGCGAGTGTTCCGGTGTTCGATGTTCCCTGTGGCTGCTTTGAATCTGGGGTTTGATCCAAGTGTGGTTGAAAGCAGCATGAAGAATGACAAGAAACGCAAATGCAGCAACTGCTCGAAAGAATGTTCTCCGTTTCGTTGAAATTGCCGTTGTTTGACTACTTGCTATATCATAGTCGTCGTTTTTGAGAACCATTTTTTGGAAAAGAATCACAAAGTGCCTAACAAGATCGAATTTCCAAGAAGAAAAGCGCGTCCTTTCTTTCAAGGTTGAAAGGGGGGAGCGAGTCCTGAATAACCTGAAGCTACATCAATTGCTGGCTAACGTCTTGATTACGAATCTTTACGAACAAAAAGGCCCAGACCAAAACGAACAAATTCAAAAAAAGAAAGCAAGACTATCTTATCAAAATCACGTGCGCCTGTCTGGGCGCGTTGGCTTCTATTAATTACAGACCAAAAGCAAGTCGAATTATTCCATCAGTTAACGCATTCACTTGAGAACTTCTGATTACTTTTGGATTGGCGAAAGAATAATCTTCCCCTAAAAGCATATCGGAAACAGCCGTTTTTCATCCAGAGTTGACAAAAAGCAGAGAATCGGAAAGTGCAGGGAAAAAATTGTCGGAATCCTTTTGAAGGCTCTACCGCTCCAAGTGAAAACCCTTTCAAAAGCCATGGATGCTTCCAACGACCAAAAACTACCAAGTTTCCGCGCATTCGTGGCAACAATTGTCAGTCAAAATAATAACCCAACTTCTCCAACAAGTCCTCCTGCGATGCAGTCCTTGGAAACAACAACTTCTGCTACATCTAGTAGCAACCAGTAGATCTCAAGAAAATGACCGCACCGATAACAATGAAACCCACACAATCACATCTGAAATGATGCGAGAAATGAATGAAGCAACGGTTCAAAACAATGTTGGTGAAGGACAAGCACTGTTATCTATCCGAACAGTGACGCCAAGTACAACACTATCTGCTGGAACCACACCTCCATTTGAAGGAATGCTGAGCATGAATGGATTGTTGTTTAACGGAATGGATGGAATTGGTGGGTTTCAGCAAGTAGGGTGGTGGTGCGGGTGAGGGGTTGTTATCTGTTGTGGGAGAGATAACGGGAGGAATCGCGACGGGGCAGCAACAGCAGCAAGAACATCATCAACATCATCATCATCATCAAGCAATGCATGGATTATATAATACGTATGGGATGTTGGGTAATTTAAACAATGGGTCGTTTCAGTTTCAAGGGGATCATGGGGATGGTGGCGAAGGCTGAACTACTCCAACAACAAGAACAAGACCTACAACAACAGCAGGCGTTACAACATCAACAACACAATTTGCAGCAGCATCAGCTACTTCCTCATCGAACCTATGCATGCACGCATCCCGGATGTGGGAAACAGTTTGCCTATCTAAGTATCTTGAAAGTTCATACGAGAGTCCATACAGGCGATCGCCCGCATAAGGTTTTTTAACTTTTTTTTTTTGTAGTTTCTCATTGCTCTGTTGTTCTATTCTGATCATGTGTGTTAAATAAGTGCCATTTATGCGAAAACTCGTACACCACCAGTTCAAGACTCAAAATACATATCCGCAGCCACACAAACGAAAGCCCATACATGTGTGAATTCGCGGGATGTGGAAAAAAGTTCAAGAGTAACAGTAACTTGGCGCAACACTCGCGAGTACACATGACGAAGCAAGAACGAGAAGAATATGAAGCGAGGAATAAGCGGACGGTTGCGTGTAAAGTTTGTGGGAACTTGTACAAAACCGTGAAAAGTATGGACCAGCATTATTGGAGGGAGCATGTTGGGAAAGGAGGGGAGGCGGGTGCTGGTGGATCGTCTTCTTCCAGTAGTGGGGTACAGAAGGCTCGTAAAATGGGTCATATTAGCGCTAGACAAGACGAAGAGGAGGAAGACGAATATGAATCAGAGACAGAGGATTGAAAGAAAAACTCGCAATAAATTTTGTATAAAGTCCACATAGATGCCGCCCAATCCTCCAACGTCTCCAACGAAAGCGCTGCGGCATCGAGCCCATACGGCCACAAATAGCAGAAATCGGAGGGGATCTTTAGGCGGATTTCTGGAAAGAATCAAGGAACTCTTTCAGCCAAACACAACCACTATAAACCAAAGACAACCCCAGCAGAGACACCAAGTGACTACCCAACAAGCGCCCAATCCACCTCAAGTCGAAGCATCAGCCGCCGATGATGCCGACAGGTGCGAGTGTATGTGCCCTCAGTACAAGTAGAAACTCACACCAAAAAAGCACAGACAATCATCACTGTTTTCCAGATCCGAAACTGTTTCTTACTCCAGCGACTATTCCGACAGCGAAAGCCACAGTCTCTCTTCGTCTTCGCGATCGCAAAACCCAAAAGGAAAAAGAGGATCATCATCACAGCGGCAGCAGCGGCGGCATCGAAGACACGTTTCCTCAAACACGGCAATCCGCTCACACCACTCAAACTCGGTTTACTCACACGATCCAGATCCAGATCTCCTGTCTCCACTCTCGCACCCTGGACTCAACAACAATGGCAGCAACAACAACAACAGCAACCACAACACGAATCATCGCCAAGTTCAGTTCACGCCACTTCCCATTCAGACTTCATCCACTCTTTTAAGCAGTAACCACAATAACCACGCCGCGGTGGGATCTTCTTCAGCCTCCATCCACAGCAACTATTCAATCGTCTTGAATAATGATCCGTATTACAGCATCAGATCGAATAACGGTACCCTGCTTTCATCAAACAATAGACCACCATCCATAACATCTACAACGAATACATCTTTGCGGCATTATGGAGGCGTTTCTGGCGCGGGAGGCGGCAATGGACCACCCAGTGGAATTGTTGGTGGTGGGGGCGGCGGAGGCGGAGGGGCTAGAAGCATAAGTCTATACGCCAACTCAATCTATACCAGCAACAATCAAATCACCAGTGGTGGCGGCGGTGGGGGCGGCGGCGGTGGCGGTACATCCAATCAAATTGGATCCTCGTCACTACATCAACAACACGTGTTTTCTGGGAATGAAAGCGCCTTCAGTGTAGCCACAGACGGGGTGGAAAGTACGAATGGCGTCATTGGTGGTGGAGGAGGTCCGTTGTTGAATCCTCCGACAGTTTTGCCTGGGAATGCGAGTACGTTCAGTAACGGAACGGATAGAGATACATTAATGAGACTAGATGCACGGGATCGAGATCGGGACTCTTTTATGCGGTTTAGTGGTGGCGGCGGTGGCGGCGGCGGGGCCCATGCAATCACTGCTGGCGGTGGTGGTGGTGCCACTACGGCGTCTCAGTTTGACAATGCTTCTATTCGGGGGATCCCTCCTGCCACCATTATTGAACGCGCAGAGTTTGAACGTGAGCGCGACCGTAGAAGTGGGGGAAATGGTGATGTTTTCAGCGTTGTTAGTGTCAAGACTGCGTTGAGTTTCGGGGAGCGAAGTGGAGTCACGGGGACCCTTGATTCAAGAAGTATTTGGAGTGTTGGCTCTGGTTGACTGACTTGAGTCCTTGGAAAAAATAGAATCTGTATTTTACTTTGTTTTTTTTTGTTGAAGAAGGGGGGGTTTTTTTTTGGCCGAATTTGAAGTCCACACAAATTGGACAGTCTCCGATTGTAAAATGATGGCAGATTTTGATATTATTGACAACCCTTGAATTAGGCCCCGATTCGAACAGATCTAAACATTTGACTACAACACACTTCACCCCCGCATAGCAGAGCGTTTGACTTGGTCTGCCAATACTTTCGATTCAAAACTGAACCTTTGTGAAAAAGGAGTCTTGCAGAGACTGCACAAGAGAATATGCAATACCGGGTCCAATATGAAAAATTTGAACGCTATGGTCCTTGCACTCTCCAGAAATTATTCAAGTTGTGGAGACATTAACAATTGCTTAATTTTTTGGACGTAACAGGTTAGCATCTCTGTTTTTCTTTCTATTTGAGACCTAATGATGAACAAATTTCTGTCTTCAGTTCCCGTAAGCTTGCCACTTGTTGTATTTTCTATTGACATAACAGTGTTTGGAGAACACGCGTTGGTTTTTTCCAATTACTACCGGATGAGTTTGGTTTAGAAACAGGGTTATCATATACAGGCTGGGGAAGAGAAGAGGCCATGTGCTTGTCCATGGTAATGGTGTCGCTTTGAGACCTGATGATGAACGGATTTCTGTCGTCATTTCCCACAGCACTAAGCTCAGACAGACGGCAGCCAGGACGCAGAGCCGCGTCTCTTTCATTGAGCTTGCTAAAACAATCTTCTGCGACTCTAGATGCAGTGGCAGCTCTGCGGGTGAGACTTGTGGTGAGGCCAACAGGTGAGAGTGCCGGAAAGAAAGCACTGATCACATCAGTGACAAAGAACAGCACCGGTACCCACTCGCCTGAAGCGGTTATGAGCTGATGTGTGCTTATTCCGACTGGCTGGTTCTTCAAATACTGGACAAAGAGGATTGTCTTGTTTTGTTGGTTCGAAACCTTCGAAAGTGCAGCACGCTCGCCACTCGCGGTATCTTCTATGGACAGAAAGGTGTTTGGGGGGTTAATAGATTTTGTCGAGAGTGTCACCCACACACTCACGGTTGTTGTTTGACTTGACGATGACTCGCAGACAGCGTCTGCTTGACGGCGCGGATCGCATGGGCGCCGTCAGTCAGCGGATCGGCGCGCGGTGTGCCAAGTTGATGCTGCTTTCGTGCTGGATGAAGAAGAGAAGGTTAGCCATTTCACACGAAAAATATTATTTTTGTTTGTTTACCATGTAGGCTCAGTGTCAGCCTTCCTCTTTTTGGCTCGGAGAAAAAATAAATATTTCGAGCTTGCGAGAAAGGCTGATGTAAAATATTAGGCTCGGTGTCGGCCTTCCTCTTTCCGAGCCAAAAAGAGGAAGGCTGACACTGAGCCTAGTTGACAAAATGGCGCTTCAGTTCCATAAAACGCGTGTTCCATTTGGACAACGGCAGTCGGCAGTAGGTGCGGATGCAGATGTAGTTGACAACATAAGGTGCTGATGTTAATACTGATGTTCGTTGAGCATTCAACCACGGAGAGAACAAGCCATTTCTGCAGGAACTTTGAACGAGGATGCTTCAAAAGATATCTCTGAGTCGCCGGAATCTCTCCACATTGGATTCTACAGATGACTGTCTCTGGAATCCAAAGGAATTAGAGTAAATCTAGTATCTGACGTTGAGCAGCAACGCAAAAACTCGTTACATGAATAGGAACGCAGACTCTCTATGGATGGCCCCACGCTTCCAAGCCTAACTATCTCATTAATTGAAAAGGTCCCGCTTTTTGACAGTGTACAAAAAAAATGTCTTCGAGTCGGCGGGAGTCGGCAGAGCCGACTCGTACTAACCACTAAGCCAATCAAAGAAGTCAAGATTTTCATTTCACATCAATTGTTTAAAATGCGTTGTCGTAAAACCAAATGGCACTTCAGTTCCAGAGGATGGGGCTGTTTGATGGGGTTGCTTGTGCGTAAATGTTCATGTGTTCTCCCCCACATTATAATCTATGTATACATGGAATAATAATTATCACTAATTCTTTTATTTTTTAACTGTAAACTTAGCAAATCTGGGAGGAGCTCCATCTTTAGCTTGTGTCATTGTGATAGAAGCTGTAACACATGACCAATGATATAGAACAACCAGTTTAGTAATAACCACTCGCGAAATAAACAACAAAACCTGGTCTCCTTTTGATGCGATCCCCAAAAATCTGTCCTCTGCGGAAGTCAACCACAGTTTGGGCAACTGGCTTCTGCTTGATTATTGTTGAATCTATTGGAACAACAGTGAACCCGCTAATGCATTTCACCACCACAAAAAAGGAGTTGTTGTTTGAGGATTTTCGAATACACAACGACAAGAACTGCAAACCTGATCCTACGAGTCTTCACAGTAGTCTTTTTCTTAACGGGTTCATGGTCAAACTCTGATGATTCAAGGACCATATGGTTCCGCTTCTTTGACAGTTCTTTTGTCGATTCCGCCTTTTTTATCCTGATACACAGCACGAAATAATTAGAGAGCTGTTAATCCAAGTATACAAAAGCCATCCTTACTTTTCAATTCTTTCTGCTTCCTCGAAAATACTTAAGTCAATGGCTTGTTTGGCACTTTTTGCAGCAACCAACTTCTCCTGCTTTTCCAGATTTACTTTTCGGCCCTTTGATTGTCTTTCCGCTTGGGCAGCCTTTTCTGCAAGTTTCTTGCTGTTGTGTTCCACGTCAGTCTGAGAAGGGATGTCTTGAATTGCTAATGTCACCTCTTTGATTCAGCCTGCGCAGTCTTCAGCTTCTCGATCGCAGTCTTTTTAAGATCCATAATTGAAACGGCTTCTGGTGCATCATCGTCATCATCTTCATCGTCATTGCCATCATCGTTATCAGCAGGGTCCTCTTCCTTTTGCTTCGTGGCTTCAGGTTTCGGAGTAACGGGCAAAGCTGTTTCATCCTCGGAATCATCGTTTCCAAAAACCACTTTCTTCCCAAGAGCAGCGGGGGCTGCTTGTTTCTTTTCTTTCCTGGCAGAGGCTGGGCAGTGGGGAGTTTTAACACACACAATCATATTGAGCAAGCCGGATCAAAGTGTAAGAGAATCTAGAACCTGGACTTGAAATTGGTTTGGTCACTGCTGTCTTGGGGGTTGCTTTCCGAACCATCTTTCTTTCTTTTTTTTTTTGTGGATTTGATCTTTATTATTTATCGTTTTTCACTTTATACTTATTCCATTAAACAAATACTGGAAATCTGTCAAAAATGGACGACGATAATGACAAAGAATTGACTGAGGAAGCAGCTATCGCTCAGGAAGGAGAAGTTGGAGTTGCTCAAGATTTGCTTGCAGAAGAAGTGATCAACGCGTCGGTTGAAGATCAAGTCGTGATTCCAGCTAGTCAAACTGTTCAAGAAGGTCAAGAGCACAAGGAAAAAGAACTACAGCTAGAACTAGAACACGAACCGGAACAAGAGCAGGATCATCAGTCGCAGAATATGCCAGACGGCACTGATACAACCACTGCAGCACCACCCGTTGAACAATCAAATCAACAATCGAGTCATGATGCTACTTCAAACGCAGCAGTTGAAGCAGTTGAAGTATCGAATACTTTACAGGAATCAGTAGCCTCTAGCGATGACCACAATGGAACTTTGACTGCGCTGGCAGAATCCATTATTCAACAACAAACCATCAACAATACCTTTGTCAATCATAGTACGTAATTTAAAACTCTCAATTGTTTTGTGTGTTTGTGGGGTCTTTACTGAGTCATGAGTCAAACAAAAAGCAGTTGCCCCTCCTCAAGGAGACTTCCCAGATATCTCTACATGGGTTCGGAAACGATACATGGGCGGCTTCCGAAGTAAAAAAGACGGGAAAGTATTTTTCAATGCCTTTTCACAGACTCCTACTGCCCAAGAAATCAAAGATTCGGTATTGTCGGCTTTTTTTTCTTGCGAATCACACAATATGCTTTCTAAACCGCCATTCGTAAGACGGCAAATCCAAAGTTCCATAGAGACACCCAAACAAAGTTCGTGAGAAATAGATTAAGTCAGCCAAAACATGAAGCTTTCACTCAAATGGTGTGTTTTTTTTTTTTGAAAGGACCTCTTTTTTTGTCTTAAACAACCCTTTTCTTTGACAGGAAAAATCAGGCTGTCACATTTCTCAAGTATACGATTACGCAATCCGTCCGAATCCATATTTTAGTGCCGATGATCATGAGAAGCTGATAAACCGCAAGGTTTTTTTCGTCCTTGTTCTTTGCGCGATTTTTTAAAACACACAAAAAATATATTTGAAAGGCAACAGTTATCCAATGCTTCATCCGCAAATGCTTTGCGATCCGTCTCGTTCGAAAACTGCGTCACGAAAGAGATGCTCGTTTGAAAGCCATGGCAGCGAAAGAAAAGCGCCGAAAGGCTCTTGAAGATAAAAAACGGAAAAAAGAAATCGAAAGCCGTTTGCATCCAAAAACAACCAAGGACTTTGAGATTCTGTATAATGGATTGGAACGTGAGTATAATAAGTTTCACCAAAATTATACTTACATTCGTGAAATCATAAATAGACTGGAGAATCCAGGAAACGGAAACAATCAACAATGCTGGATATTCAGAGCCAGCGAGATTGGCTGCTCTTGCCGATTTGATGGACCAGGAAGCCGCGTTGATTCAAAAGATTGATCGTTTGAAAATTGCTGCCAATGAAGAGAATCGCGAAAAGGGAATAGTAAAACTACTGGAAAATGTACTAAACTCCTTCATTCCCCTTTTGTTAAAATGGTACCAATTAATTTATTTAATTATCAACGTTAGATGTCATCCCCAAAGAAATGGCCTGTGCTGGACGGTCTGTCTGCTGTTTTGGTTGATACTCCAAACACAATCAGAGCGCGAGAGCTGAGAGACTTGTACCACGCTTTGAATGTAGCAATGTTGAGTGTAGATGAGCGTTTGCAGATTCTTCTACACGTCAAATACACAGTCAAGGTAAAATGAAAATCTCCTGCAAATTGATCGGATGAGTCACTGAAAATTATTACAAACAGGAATTTGATTGTATCTTGACACGAGAAATAGTCGAACTAATCAATCGGGAAGGAGACTTGGTTAGCAGAGGCCGCGATACAAAGAGTTTGGAAGGTAAAAAAAAAAGAATCTCAGCCGTACAATCAGTTCTTATCGCACAGCTTCACAGGCCTCAGAAAAAGAATCAGCAATTTATTTTTGCAGTTTGTTCAGACCCCAGAATTTAATCCCGAAGCTGCGGTCTATCAAAAGGTGTAGATACTTTCATGCCACATCCCATATTTCCTGAGCTAACAATCTCAAAAATAAACTACTAGTTCCCAGACGCTGGTCAATCATGGAAGCGTGATCAAGCCGTGTATTACTGTAGAGGATGTACAAAATACCTGCCATCAACAGAATTCTACCTCTCCACAACAATGAAACACCTTGGTCGTTGCAAACCATGCACAATCAAAGAAAACATTGCAACCCACCGGAAAGATGATTCCTGCTACGGCGATCTCTTGCAGTCCATGAAAACGCAAGAAACTCAAAAGCGAAGCGAGATGAAAACGTTCCATGAAGACGCAAACTACAACGCCATTGCATTACTCCAAGAATCTGATATGAGACACCTGATTGACGTGATTTGGAATCGTCAGAGTTGTATCAGTGCTGCCAAAAATATGGATGATTTAGTCATGACGCGTTGGGATCCGAAAATGGAAGTCTCGCCATGGAATTGCATTCTTTTAACGAAATCGGAAGCAGAGAAGCACGATAAGCAGTCTTCGCCGGTGGATTTGTATACGGATGACTTCATCAGAAAGATTAAACAGAAGCATTTGGCGGCAAGGAGACACTTTAGCCAGCTTCCTGCAATGGAGAGATACTTGAAGCGTCATTATTTTGAAGATCATGAAGGACGCTTGATTATGCGGGCACCCGATCATTAATTAAGTACATAGCCGATAAAGAAGTAATAAAGAAGACTGATTCGAAATCTTGACATTCAAATGGCGCCAATCGCAACAACAACAAACAAGTCACTTGTTGAAGTGGCGGACCAAATATCTAGCCTCGATGAGTTGGTGAAACAAGTTGGAGATGACTCGTGTGGTGCCATTGCGACATTCTCAGGAACGACAAGGAACTCGTTCGAAGGTTGAGTACCTCAATGTTTGCCAATCCGATCCATTAACATTCTGAATAAGGCAAAGAAGTCACTCAATTGGCGTACGAGGCGTATGTGCCTATGGCGATAAAGCAAATCCATATTGCCATTGCAACAGCAAGGGAAAAGTGGCCGCAGCTTACCCATGTAGCTGTTCATCACAAGCTGGGCATTGTTCCGTGTGGTGATTCTTCGGTCATAATTGCTGTATCGTCTCCGCATAGACGCGATGTTGAGTGTTTTGTTTGAACTATCATGTTTGGAGATGTGCTTGACGTCTGGCTTTAAGTCTTTAACAAGTGATCAAACAGGCCCTGCACGCTTGTGAATTCTTGATCGATGAAGTAAAACGAATAGCTCCAATCTGGAAGAAGGAAATATATTCTGATGGAACTTGCTCTTGGAAAGAAAACTGCAACCATTAGATACCAATGATCAGATCATATTTCACATTAATAGAGCCAGCAGTGATGGATTCAACATTATTATCCGTGTGATGAGCTCCAGAGTTAGGATGCTAATTAAAAAGAATGTTTTTTTCAACGTCTTTTGGCACACTCTTTTACGTATCTGTTTTGGTAACGAAGCGGCCCCTCGAGCGCCTCCCAAGTAACTCCTTTGCTTCGCTTAGATTGTTAATGCGATTGCAGTCCTGAATGAGCAGCGGTTCCTTGCGCGAAGTGAGTAAAGCAGCTAATGTTCCAAAGTCAACTAACCAGTCAACAAACCACATCATCAGTCGGTCTCAGCGAATCTGCGTATCAAAGCAGCAACTTTGGAAACGAACAAACTGTGACACTTAAAATAATCAACTTGATTTCAGCCGTGCGGACCCTCCTTAGAAGTAAGTCCGTTTTATTTATTTACGCATCACAGGCGACCAACCCTTCCACATTTCCATAGTTCCTCTTATTGTAGTAAACGTACTCATTATCGTATACGAGCTTCTTTTGGGATGAAATAAAACGACCATCCATTCATATGTTGAATGGCCATTTTGCAGCCCGACCAGCGGAGCCTACATTACGTCTTGAAGAAGAAACTGCGTTTTCGGGATATATTCGACGACTGCTTTTGCCAACGCTTTCATTGGAAGTTTCCGGGTCAAATCTTGATTTTTGGAGCGATTCTATTGAGCTACTGCTGTTCCCGTTATGTCCGGACATGGTGTTATCCATATCCGCATTAAGAGAATGGACTGAAAGCGTGTTTGGATTCATCAGAGTATGTAAGGAGCCAGCCCCTAGTATAGAGTCGAGCCTTGCTAAACCTGGCGGCGGCGAATCCATCGGGACGGGGATATGTATTGTCTCCAAGGTGGTAACAGAAGATGATCTACTGGATATTGAATGAGAACCTTGTGTTACTCGTTCGCGGTCGCTTCCGTCATCGTCTTCTTCGTCCTGCTCCTGCTTTTTCGCGTCGCGAGCCCTTGACTGGATATTCAAATTTGGCTTGGAAGAAGGCAAGACGATGTTGTTTAGATTGTTAACGAGTTTTTGTTTTTTCCGGCTTTTTCCTTGTTGACAAACAAGGAATACAATCAGGCCAAGAACGCAAACTCCGCCAATTGACGAGCCTAAAATAATGGGCAACAAATTTTGTTGATTGTTTGCCGCAGGATCCGTTGTATCAGTCCCTGGTCCTTTCCCAGTGCTTGTTGATGGAGTGTTGGACGCTGTTTTTTTGACCACAGACAAAGCAACCGTTCCAAGAGAGTTACACTTACAATACCCATATTCCGATCCAAATGATTCCAGAATACATGCAGATATATTCCAGAAACTACGAATAGTTGGTAATGGCACTGCTTTTGACGCGTTTTTTGACACAAGGGCGCATTTCATCTGGTAATCACTTGACTGTACCATATTCGCGATTTTCGAATCAATTGGAACACGCACAATGTACGGGTATAGTCTGGGATCCGTGGCGTCATATCCGTTTCCATCATCAAAAGTGTTGAATGTAACATTCAATGCTGCAATGGATGGTGTTGTCCGTATAGATAAGTCCATTGCGTTTTCAGAGAGAATTACTCCTTGGACTGTAGAACCAATTAACGAGCTTGCAAACTTTCCGAACCGGCCACACGAATACGACACGCATCCGTTGGCTGTTGAATTCAAAGATGAAATCAATGAAGTATCTAAACTGAATAGATCTCCGCAAAACGTCATGTTCGATGTTATAGGAGTGACGCCGACTTCACGATAGAATGAATCCGTCGACAATAACACTGGCGGCTGCCCACAAGCAATAGTCTTTTGAATACATGGATCCAAATATAAGAGACAATTTGATATGTGGAGAGATATGGTTTCGTTTGAAGCCCCCGTCGGTAATTGGGATATAAAAGAGGATATCGTCTCTAACGCTTTTGTTGCCAACTCAGAGTCAAGACACTCTCCAGTCTGCATAGCTGTGTTGTGGTATATTTTTTGAAGGACAGATGATAAAGTTTTGGCCAGCAGCGCTACGGGTGCCGTCCCTGAGATCGCCCATGGCGTTGCCAGACTTTCAATCAATGTAAGCAGTACTGGACCAAAATTAGTGTCATCTATGTATATTCCAGAAATTGCGATTCGATCAATAAAAGCTCCGATTTCGTTCTGAAGTGTAGATTTTATCTGAGCCGAAGCTGTTGAACTAGGAACGTTTTGAACCAACAAAGAACATTGCGTCAATGCCGTAGAAGTACTTGAATAATTTTGGTACAAAGGAACTACGTAGTTTCGAAAGTAGTCAAGTGAGGAAGTATATCCATTAATGGAACTTGATAACCGTTTTTCTAGTTTTTCATCATCGTCGCGTTTCATCTTTCCGCTGCCACCATAGTTCAAAACATTCAAGGATATTTGTTGAGGTATTTGATTTCGCCCTTGGTATTCATCTGTTACATTGACGCGTAGAATGTATTGGCCTGGTGGAAACGTGGATTGGAAGAGCGGACTAATTCCTGCGGAAATCAAAGTCCAGCTTGACAAAGACGATGCAGGTCTAAGCTCCCAAGAATAAGTGAGAGGCAGCGCGACAGTATCTGTGATCCATCTATTCAAAAAAAGATCGGATTCTTGTGAGTAAAAAATGCATCCACCTTGATCTTACCCAATACACTGAAACTTGAAAGCAGTCGAAAAAGCTTTCCCAATTGTCAGCGTTAATGCAGTACAAGAGCCGCCTCTCGGCCCATTGAGAACTGAAAAATGAAGCGTGGCGTTTCCCGGTCGTTGTCTCCATGGTTCCCAGACATTCACGCCGACGCAATACGAGCCTCCTGGGACTAAAACTCCAGGTCTTATTTTCAGTTGCGACGTGGAAGATGTGGTCCATATCGTGTTCACACTATCCGTAACGTTCAATACAATCATACCAGTGGATTTTTGATACCCACATGAGGGTATTGAAAACCATTTATATCGGAGCGAGCTCATTGAGATTGTTGACCTCGTTGGAACAACTTTGGAGGAAAATATTATGGATTCTGAATAGGGTGAAACATATTGTGTGTTGAGAGTAAGTGTGACGGCGGGAATAACGTCGTTAATCAGTGAAACAGAAACTAATTATGCAACGAAAGAACCAAAATTTTTTAGCAAAGTGTGAATGTTTATGCTCTGTTTGACACCCTTACCTGGTAAGCTTGTTCCTGAAGCTCCGGAATCGACGTTCAAAACGCGATAATAAACAAAGTACTCATTCGGCGCAGGCAATAAATAAGACATTTCTAAATCCTTTTTTCTGATTTCTCCGTCTGAGAAATAGTGGCCGCATGGCTGCTTATTCGAAACCAAGACGCATGACCATTGATACTGGAACACATCACTGCCTGAAACCCAACTCACACTGGAATCCATACTGTGCGAGAAAATTTTAGAATTGTTGACTGACATAACAGCATTGGACTGAATAGGTAAAAATGTGATTAAGTCTGGCGCCGTGGTGATGGTATACTGGAAAAAAGAGAGGTCGCTCCCTGACCCAGGCATGTTAACAGAGAGATAGAATGTATAGTTTCCATTCGGTTGGAACGTGAATGGGGGGAAAGATATAATATCAAGGCTTGCTTCATTGGGACTAATCCAATACTCAAACCCAACTGGGCCACTGTAAAAGGACCACTGAAGAGATGGAATAATAGCGCTCGCATTCCCGCAGGATTCTTGAACCACGGTCTGAAGACTGATGACGCCGTCTATGGCCACAGGTCCAACAGGTCCTATTATTTGAATGTTGGGAACTTGGTCGGAAGCAGAAACAGTTGTGGTTACGAATCCGGTTCCACTTCCTCCCAAAAAGTTTTGAAAGGTGGCATTGAATGTGTACGTTGTGGGAGCAAGGTTGTTGCTGGGTATTTTCAAATACTGTTGAGTTCCCGAAAGGAACAGATTGAGTTGAGAGTTGAGTTGAGTTTGAAGAGCGTTGTCCATTAAAGCAGTTGATTCCCCAGACGGATGGGAGTATGAAACAGCGCCAAATACAAAGGGTCTTCCTCCGGAGTTACTAATCAGCGATAAGTCCAGCAACAAGTCTTGACATGCGGCAATAGTGACTGGAGCAAGAACTACAACTGAAGGAACAAGTGGATTTTGAGGTGCGAGAATAAGTGAGTTACCAACAACAAAGTCGGAATATAAACTACCACTACTGAAAAGTTTCGATGGTAAAAAATTGACAGTTGACCCCACTCCCGGCTTTACAACCATTTGGGAATTAATTATAACGACGGCAGCATCCTGAGAGCTAAAATATATTGTGCAGCCACTATTTGAACCCGATATAATAGCCAACGGAATGCTGTTGAACTGAATCATTGTGGAGCAGTCACGATATATTTGAAGATTCGATACCGGACTCGTTCCCACCGGCTTGTCAAACTGAATAATGATTGATCCCCCATCTGGTGCAAATCTACTTGAAATCATTACGGGGGCGACTGTCTGAGCAATGAAGGTGGTATTGCAGATGATGAAGGACTCGGAAGAGCAAGGTCACTCTCCATGATTTAACAACAGACGGCATCTTTGTCAGATACAATCATATTGCCAAGCATAAGAAGTTTGCAACCTTCGGAGTGGAGCATTGAATGGCCGAGCTATTCACAACGATTTGCTGGAGTTCGAATTATCGCAGGAGCTGACAACATACATTACGATCGGGTATCCCGTTTCTTAAAAAGTTCTGCCCAGAGATTGTCAGCAAGGTCTCCACTTGTGTGTACACTTTGGTAGGAGCAACAGACGTCACTCGGGGAATCCATAGAAAAAAACAGTAGAGAAACAG